>BMAU01019299.1:310000-436137 GCA_019973935.1 Trichonephila clavipes | reverse complement strand
GCGCAAAAGGTTCATCAATATCCGATATTTAAGAAATATTTTAATGAGAAAAAATAAGAAGTTAATAATTAAAATTTATTTTACCAGTCTTAGAAAATTTCGAATGCCTACATGAACATTCAATTACTCCAGAAATCAGTGCCATCTTTAGAAAACGATTCGTCGCACCATTGTCACACCTGACTTCGGAATTGGTGCTGTCGTTGGTTGCCATTTCACCACGCGGTGTCGTGTTCATTGACATCCAATGCATTTGTTATGCAACCTTTTCTTAAAGGAATCATTTCTTAAAGAATGTGAAAGAATAATTAAAGATTGTTGATCATTTACAAGCAAAAATTATATCATTTTGCTTAGGTCATCGACGTATATTTGTTTCCTCTGTGTCAAATTTTCAGTGTCCACATTTTTGTTTCCGTTTTGTTTCAGCAAATAAGATTGCATTCCTTTTCATATTCACTTAATCGTGAACTCGTCTTGATGCTATTACCGGTATCTGTAAGGTATAGGTGATGAAAAAAGAAAGCGTATACAAAAAATTTCCTAAATACTGTAGATCAGGGGTGTCCAACACGCGAGTCGCATGTGGCCCGCCGACTCTTTTAAAATTTTTTTTAAATATCAGGTTTTAAAGTTTTTTCATTTTGAAATTTCCTTAAGGGGAAATTTATATGTATATATATATATATATATACAATGTATTTGCCAGTTAACTGTTCTTGTTTTACACTAAATCCTTTTTGATAATAGAAACGTCCTTTTGATAGAAATAGATTTATATTTTATCAAACAGTTACATTTGATTTTATTATAGTAAATTTTTTAATAAATTCCGCGCGAATTGCATTATGCATATCCTTTACTATGGATGGTACATGATTCTCTGTGTGTGTGCGACTTTCATTTCTCCTCTCCTTTCCTTTTTGGAGTGCCCTAAAAGCAACAGGCAGCCAGAGATGTTTTTTAAAGTTTAAAAAAAATATTCAGGACGGTTACGATGAAAGACAATGTATACTTCATCGTTTAAGAATGGCAACACAATCTAGTTTCAACAATGAATAATGTAAGATCAATTCAAAAAGAACTCCATAATTTTCAAGAAAATGGCAACACACACTGTAATATTTTAAACATTATTTGATCATTGCATTATTATATTACAAAAGCATTATTATATTATCTATGTCTGTATGCATGGGAAAATAATGAAAACAATAATAATAATTCACATTTTGTTTTAAATTTTCACTCCAATAAATATTTTTTTTGTTTCCAAATCTGATATAAATGTACACACACAGATTATGATGTTTTTTCGAAGTGGCCAGCAGCGTCGTTTGGGTTGGACACCCCTGCTGTAGATAAACTAGGGTACGGAAAAAGAGTCATCGAGCAAGTGGCCAAAATGGATGGTTACATCTTTTTCCCTTTGAAAATTTTCTCCATCCAAAGAATGATTTGCTCTTGATTTTAAGCCGAACTCTATTTTCTGTAGCTTAAACACTTTCTAGTAAATGTAGTATTTCCTTTGCAAACACACTCAAGATGATTTTACTGCGTGTGTGTGTCTGCTTCGACGTTGCGACCAGAGTTTACTCTTTTACCATTGTATTTGATTATATAGTAGGCAAATAGGGTAAATAAACGCATCTCTTATAATACTGAAAGCATGTATGCATTTTCTTTATTCTATTCCCATTTTCCGTATTGATTCGGTCAAATAATATATACATATCCCTTTAAGACCCGAATTATTTTTATCTTTAAATATTAAATTCTTCTAGTTGTTAATATTTTACGGACCTCAATGACACTGGGAAAAATAATAAAAAAAATTCTCGCTCCCCTTCCCCCCGGAACATAGACGGTACCCGCACGATCGTGCAAGTGGGTGTTATAGGTGAAACAGATCACCTATGAAATATTACGAGTTATGCATTTTTAGCTCTAAGTTTATAGAAGAAACAATCTTGATTCAATTAAAATTATTACAAATAAAGAAATTATTGATGTATAATTAACAAGTTTATTAATTTATTATTTATTTACTGTAAAAATCTTTTGTTTTGTTCTTGACAAGTATAAATAACCATTGCATTTTTCAAATCTGCACTTATGAGGCCTTGAAATGTCATCAACACATCTAAAATGGTTATACATACCAAGCCTTTTATTTTGGAATGGCCAGTATAAAAGTCAAGGCATGTATAGCTGGTGGATTATAACGCTTCGATCTTTTTGCGAGTGTAATTACAACACTGCTATCTTCATCATCAGCTAAAATACTTCTGTTAGTGGGTGGAGAGGCTGATAACGCTTCAACTATCTCTAACCTTAATTTTAAGCGATCCTTTTTGATTTTCTGATGAGTTTTATTTGATATTGCATCTTGTTTGCACTGAAACGAAGAATTTGCAACAGCTAAATCAATGAAATGAATGTGTTCAAGGACTTTTATGGTAAAGAATGATCCAAAATTGTCTTTCCATTTCAAGTATTCCCATGTGTTTCTTCATCGCTCTCATTTGAATTTGATTCTCCTTCCAGTATACGCGATTCATATGTTTTGTTCGCAGCATTGTCGTCATCCGAGAAACCACAAAGCTCTGATCTAAGTTCAATCTGATTTATTCATCTATTGAAAAGTTTATTCTGTGAGAATTCTCCTTTTAAAAACTGAAAAAGTTTTTGGTTAAAAATTAACACAGTATTCCAAGAAAAATAGTAAAATGTATCAGGAAATTTTATTATTTAAAAAAAATGTCTATATATATATTTAATATTTAATATTAATTTCCACAAAAAGACTACACGATCTGAACGTCTTCAAACAGATAAATTGGGTTTCATTTGTCAAGTTTGGAAGAAATTTATTGAAAATTCGATAATTTGCTCTAAACCAGGGCCATATACAGTGGGCTTTATTTTCGTGCTTTATATTCGAAAGGTTCTATCAAACGAAAAACGACATATTCGGAGAGAAATAGGTTTACAGGACGTTCCTCATATTCACACAAATATGGGAAACCAATGAGCACATATTTACTATCAATATTAGCGGCAAGCCAGAACTTGATACCAAATTTATCTGTCTTATTTGGCATATATTGCGTGAAACATCTAACTTTAGACGGAAACAGTTGTTCATCAATAGTTATACAGTGGGCCACAAAAGTGTTCGTACGCTTACGATTTCTTATAAAATTTAATGTTTTCGACTAATAAAAATTAATATATTATAATTGTAATTTTTGAATGATATCTGCTATTTGTTCTTAATGGAATATAATTAATTTTTAAAAATAGTATAACGTTTTTTTAAAAATTAATAATCAAAAAGCTACTAAAAAATTACGCTTCAAAAGTCTTCGTACACGTAACTAAAATCTCAACTTAGCTTTAAATATTGTGTTTCTTTATTAATTTAGTACTTAGTAGGATATCTTTTAGTGTTCACAACAACTTTTAAGCGTCTTGGTATAGATTTAATCAGTTTTTTGTAATTTCTGTATCGATTTTCCTCCATTATTGTTTTTACTTCACATTTTGTGTTTATTTCTCATGTTTTCTTTTTTTTACATCAAAATCTCACCAAATATGTTCTCGTGGACTAAATAAAGTGATTGAGGAGGTGTTTTCATAATTTGGGGACAGTTATAGAGACACCAGTGGCGTAGAGAGCAGGTCGCTTGGCGTCATTACCCTGTTAAAAAATAAAGTAGTCTCCAATATCTAAATTTTGGGCGGATAATTTAAAATATTTAAATAGAGCTCATGATTCACAATGGTTAACAATTTCACAACATGATTAATTTTTTCACTATAAATAATCTTTTGATTACACTAAATCTGTCCCAAATGTTAAAAACGAAGAAAACTAGTTTAACTGGGACGATGAAACGAAATCGGAAAGAAGTACCTGAATTTTGAAAAAAGTAAATATGCCGTTATACGATATACTGTTACTGGAGCATGATGATATAACTTTGACAGTTTATCAGGGAAAACTCAGAAAATATATCTTATTATTGAGCTCCCTTCATCCCACAGTTGATATCGGCAATAATCACCCAAAAAAGCTTCCAGAAACAATATCATTTCATAACTCAACGAAATGTGGTGTCGACATTGCCGACCAAATGGTTTGGAAATATTCTGTGAAGAGGAAAGATCTAGAGGGTGACCAGTTCATGTATTCTACAATATTCTTGATTTTGCAGGGATTAATTCATGGATTTTATATAAAGAAGTTACTGGTAAAAAACTACGAGGAGAGAATATCTTTAAAAACTCATTGCTGCGTTGCGTAGCGCGTATATTCATAAAAGAAAGTACAAATCAGATACACAGACAAAAGCGGATAATATTGAAGAATCTGCGCAGATGCGAAAAAGAGTTCACTGCAAAGATTTCCAGTGTAGAAACAAACTGTAGATACTTTTTCTGATTGTAAAATACCAATAAGTGGAAAGTGTACAAAATATATAAAAAGATGTTACCCAAAATGTACATGAACTGTGTAGGAAATCTCGACTGGTAAGAAACTAAATATTTCTATTCAAGAGTTGCCTGCATATTTTATTAACTATATACAATATTCCATATTGCAATATCTTATTATTTTTATCACTTATTATAACAATTTATTGTTAAAAATGAATAAATGTCATTACCAAATATAATTACAACATACTTTTAGCATAACAATATGGGTTTTTATTAATTGGGGTCAATTTGGCCCCGCCCGCGGTTTTAAGTATACCGAAACTGCCGCGGAACTAGTGTTAAGCAGTTAACATATGCATATTTTATTTATATATTTTCAGTGGAATTTAGTAAACTGTGTGTGTGTGTGTAAGCTTCGCTATTTTATTATTTAGATAATAAATTAACTTATATATATTATGTATACATTTTTTAAATGTAAATTGACTATTAATGCTTGCGTGTGTGTAACAATTGTAAAATAAATAAACTCGATTCCTTCACTCATATATTTTATTTGTTTTCTTTAATCTGATATATGCGTATGTTTGGCTGGGGAAAAGTCATAATTTACTTTATCAAGTTAACTTAAAATTTGAAATAATTTCTGATGCTGCTTTACACTGAAATTCACCTCATTTTCGATACATAATAAATTTGAGAATACGTTCGAAATTAGAATATGAATTTTTTTTTCTACTTTTCCTATATAAAAACTCTTTAATTGAGCCAAATTTTGGAAACGGATCCATTTACCAAAAATGTTCCAAGAATATTTTGTTTCGATAGCACTCTACACGTAGTTTATATAACTTTCGATTCGTAAGAAGTATTAATTCTCAAGGAAAATAAGAATCTCATTACCTCTGTATCAAAAACCTTATGCAAAGAGCAATTCAAGTATTTAAAGAGATTTTAAAAAACAAACACAGTCCCTTTAATAAAAACTACATGTTAAACTTTAAAAAAAACATATCTTAAAATTTTAGTATGAGAAAAAGTTATATTAAATGTTCAGTAAAAAATAGATACCTTCAATTTAGTTTAATTTATCAAGCAAATTGAAAAAATATTATTTCCAAATGTAACTTTGAACATAATATGTTTATCTTTCTAATGCCTCCTGTCTGACAGTGTCAGATCGAGGTCCACGAAATACTTCGCGTGAAATGGATAGTTGTAGGCTTGTCGTTATTCGTAGCTTTGAGCACCATACGATTTGCTACCATACGACAGTACGATTTGGCTCGGATTATGAGGGATTACACTGGGGTGGGAGGTCAGTAGCCCCCTCCCCCATTTTTTCCCCTTCTACCAACCTCAATGGATTACTTGTTGCTCGACAGCTGTTTAGAGTACCCAAATGGGGGTGGGGGCGAAGGCATTATACGTTTACAAACATCCATGTTTTTTCCGGGATTCGTAACCAGGCCCAATGGCATAGAACTCAGCTACAATTACATTACCTAATAGGGGCACTGAAGATGATAAATGGAACTGGTTTTTCATTAATAAAGAAATATTTTTCCATTTTTATCGCAATACTAAATGCCTTTTAATGAATCTACATTATTTCGTGAAAAATTTAATCAAGATTTTGCAGTAATTGTTCTCTGTATTTTATATCAATCCAAATTAATTTTCAATACCGTTTTGTCAATAAATATTAGGTTAGGGGAACAAAAACCATTATTTTCACGTGAATTTCAAGACTTTATTTAATATATCGGATTACAAACTTTGATCAAATATAAACTATTTTTTTTCTATAATGTGTTGCTATTTTAATGGTAGCTTCATAATGCCTCTCTGAAAAAAGTCTTTGTCCTTGTTGGAGAAAAACTCTAATATATAGAATTGATTTCCACTATCTTCTCTTGATGCCAATTTATTATCACTTAGAAAGTTTTGCAATACTAGAAGGAATTCATGATAAACACTTTGTGCTAGGTCCGGACTATTTAGTGGATACATCAAAATTTCCCAATCACGTTCTCGAAGTTTTAGGTGAGCCATTATAGAAGTGTAGAGCCTGGCGCTTTCTTGACGGAACACAGCACCTTTTCTGTTGGCCAATTCTTGCCATTTCTCGTCAATCACTAGTCTCAAACGGTCTAATTGTTGACAGAAGATATTCGAATTTAATGTTTGGCCATATGGAAGCAATTGAATGATTTCTTTCCAGTCCTACCAAATGCGCCGTAGAACCTTCCTGGTTTGGATGCCGTTTGACCTACTTCACCGCGCTTTGATCACTATCGTTGCAGAATGTTGTCGTCTGTCACCCATTTCTCATCCCCCGTTATCATCTGCTTAAGGAATGCGTCGATTTCTATCTATTTGGCCAAGTCTTTGCACATGGAAGCTCCATCCATCATGTTTTTTGTCTTTCTTGGTGTAGTATCCGAACAGGAAGTTCTTTTTGAAACCAGCTTTGTTCAAATGTTTTAAAACTGTTTTATAGTTGATCTTCTGAACCTGGGGAAAGCTAAGCCTACTAACATGCCGGGCAACTTCAATCATTTCTAGGATTATATCAACATTTTCAAAGAGAAACATACCAGAACGGAATCGACGAAACCAAATTTGCACGTAACTGGTAGTTACAGTATCGGGACCATAAAACAAACACCATTCACAATTTCAGTCACATGGCTTGCATTTTCACCCTAACAAAAGTAAAACATTACCAAATTTATTATTTGTTGTGACTTCCATTTTTAACACCAAGTGACTCATAACATGACTGAATATCATTGTTGCAAGAAAATCTTTCCGGCAAGCCTCATGGGAAATAGACTTCTGGGCAGACCCCCGTTGAGATGGATTAAATATGTTAAGAAAGACCGAAACACACATTTTAAAGGTCAAAAATTGGAAGAAAGTTGCCAAAAGTAGAGATGCCTGGAAAAGACTTCTGGAGAAGGCCAGGGCTGTCGAGCCATTGAAGAAGTAACTAATGACGGCAAAACCCCAGCAAAATAATCTTTTTCAGTGCAAACTGTCACCTTTTTCCAACGAGCGTAAATTTCAAATTGTTTGATCGATACTTTTCGAGACACCAAACACTACAGCGATTTACTGAAAAAATAATGGATTTCTCTCTTTTTCCCCAACGTAATATAGTAAAAGATTCTTTTTGTTTTTAATGATAAAGTACCGATTATTTCCTTCAGATAATTCTATATCCAAATTTTAAAGGCATTTCGCATCTTAAAAGATGTCTATTTATTGAAGTAAACAGAAGCTAACATCTTAAGCTACTCAAAGTTTTGTTTTACTTGTACCAGTTACGTAATGATCATGGATTCGATAATGTGTGGTAGTGAAGAGAGACATGAACAGTTTTAGTTCTATTATTTTTAATGCTTTATTTTTCTTCACTAATTTCTCTCTTTTTGCTAGTTAGTAAAATCCAATTAGTCTGCGAATTCCATATATATGAATGCATATAAAATTACTAGCAACTTATACACTCTCGAATATTTTTTTCTTAAATTGTTGCAAAATCACTTTTGGGAGCAGAGAATTCCCTATTTAAATATTACAACTCGCAGCACGCAATTTCTTTGAAATCATTCTATTTAATGGACAATCAAAATTTTGTTTTATTTATACCAGTTACGTAATGATCATGGATTCGATAATGTCTGTCTTCACTGATTTCTCTCTTTTTACTAGTTAGTAAAGCTCAATTAGTCTGCGAATTCCATATATATATATATATATATATATATATATATATATATATATAGCATAATAAAATAAAAGTGCAAAAGTTCTAAAACCTACAATGCCAAAGAAGAAAAAAATTGGAGTTCACGAGACATAAGAAATGTAGAAACGAACACAGTTTTTGGACTAAACAGACCTATTATGATTTCTAAAGCTGTCGCTGAATTAGGCCAGCGATTTAGAGTTAGCAATGTTTTATGGATCCACTTTCCCCGTACTGGAGAAATTTTCGACGTAATACAAAAAAAGAAAAAATAGAGCCATGTTGAAAAGTTAAGCCTGTTTCTAACATATGGAGGATAAACCTGACAATATAGTAAAATGAAATTATGAAAAGAACATTAATGTATCTCACAAAGAGAGGAATAATAAGAGAATTTTCTATAGAAAAATTAGTATAAAAACTTACATGTAAAAATATAAACCATGACAACAGAAAGCAACCTGCTACGCAAAGGTCCAACACAAAATGGTGTTAATATTGGAATAAAAAACAAGGGGCAAAATCGTGGCGCCACCTAGTTTGCGATATTGCAGTTAAACTAAAAAGACATCTTAAAAATAGACTAAACATAAGAAATTTTAAATAAATTAATGAACAAAGTTAAAAATAGTTAATATAAAATAAAAATATATTTTAAATTATAAATTTATACTTGGATAATTATATTCTAGGTTAGTTTGCACAATATAAAATGTATACAAAAATCACTATATATATATATATATTACTAGCAACTTATACACTCTCGAATTTTTCTTCTTTCGTAAAACGTTTCAAAATCACTTTTGGCAGCAGGGAATTCCTTATGTAAATATTTCAACTCGCAGAACGCAATTTCTTTGAAATCATTCTATTTAAGGTATCCGACCACGTTCGGAACCGTGATTTTGCAAAAGCGTGTAAATGGATAATATTTATGATATTTAGTGTCACTTAGATTAGAAAATGTATTTAAAATTGTTTTACGAATATTTGTGACGAATCTGTACGGCACTTTATCACTAATACTCTTGGGCGCCTTTGGGGATTGTAAATTCGCATATATTTTCAACCAGCTCTAAAAGGAGAAAACGGGATATGCAAATAAATCAAAGTATTTAAGGAGAGTGTTGTAAGTTAGCAGGGTGAATGCTATAGAGCCAAGAGTTACATTGATGGAGTTCTAAGAAGATTTAAGCTGATTGTGTGATTAACTTCTGGCTGATTATACGGCAGCGATCTACATTTGGGAAGTTTGAGCCGACTGAAAAGGAGTGAAGTAGTAAAAGTCAGGTGATATTGAAATTTCGATAATCGGATCATAAGAGTAAATATATAATAGAGTTAGTGGAAAGTTGATGATCGCTAGTAATTCAAATTGCGTATATCTCTCGGTCCTCTTATCCCGGTAAAATCGTTCGATATTGAGTTTAATACTTGATTAGTACCATATTTCGTGATTTAATTTAATAGTAAAGTTCAATCACATTGACGTAGACATATTGATTCATCTTTGTATTTAGAAAGTTGATAATAGATTCAAGGGAAATAATATAATTTGTTATTGTAAATATGTCGTCTGGTAATTCTTTGCCTCAATCCAATCTTGGTGTTCAGGATGGAACCCAGGGGGTTCTCTCATATAATATTACAATAAAAATTATTTAAGTACAATATTTTGACAAATGAATATTGAATGACCCATTTTCAAAATATTCTCCTTTTCTGAAAAATAATTCTATTATAATAATATTTTGCCAGCATATAGCTCAGGCCTCTCTACAGAGGATCAACTAGAATTTTGGAAATATACAACTTAGAAGTGGGTTCATCCATGTTTTACGACAACAGAGGGGTTAAATTTTAAGAAAAAAACGCCGATAATTATTTCAATTGGTTGTAACTCTGAAAATAATGTGAATTTTTCAAAAATCCTAGCTCAGACTCTCTGGAGAGGTCTTTACTTTACATAAGCGAAATATCATTATTTAAGAAGCATTTTTTATATAAAAGGAGAACATTTTAAATAAAGATTATTCTAAGTTAATTTTTTGCGAAAATGTTCTATTTAAATAATTGTTTTTGTCAAAAATTCTTAAAATAATTTTATACATGTATTTTAACCTAAGTGACATTAAATATCATGAAAATTATCCATTTATGCGCTTTCTTAAAATCACCGTTCCGAACGTAGTCGGATAATGTAGTAATCTTTAGGGAAATGTTCTTTTTAAATTTTTTTTAAAACATCCAATAAGTTAAGAGGATTTTTAATAACTTAAGTATTCTCATGTTACCCACTCGTCGAAAAAGTTGTAGTCCTTAAGATAGGCCAGTATTTCTCGTTTAAGGTATCCGACAACGTTCGGAACCGTGATTTTAAAAAAGGCATAAATGAATAATTTTCTGAAAATTTAGTGTCCCTTAGATTAGAATACATATGTAAAATTGTTTTAAGGACATTTTGACAAAAAAATTATTTAAATACAATATTTTGGCAAAAAATTAACTTAGAATAACCTTTTTTCAAAATGTTCTCATTTTATAAAAAATGCTTCTATTATAATGATATTTTGCCTGTATATAGTCTAGACCTCTATACAGAGGCTCAACTAGAATTTTTTTGAAAAATTCACGTTATTTTCAGAGTTACCACCAATTGAAATAATTATTGGCGTTTTTTTTCTTAAAATTGCTCTCCTCAAAATTTCACTCTTTCAGGACAATACTATTTCAGGACAATACTAGACTGAGTTTTGGGTGCACGTGCAGCTGGGGTTCATTATCGCTTATTTAGCGTCTGGACTTTGGTGCCAGTTAGACTAGACAAACAATTGTCTGACAATTCTACTGTGGACGAGATCGCTTCCGAGGCAGCTGACTGTCGCCTTACATACACAATGGCGAATTGTCCTCAAAGGCGGTAAAATGACGACAGTGGGCCGAAGGGGTTCAGCCGTCGGAGCATGTGTCGGACACCTGCTGGTTTGTGAAGAAACCGGATGAGTGGACGAAAGGCAGATTATGGACCAATGGGCTCTAATGAGTTGAGGTTCAAGGATCGACTCATATGGGCCCACCAATGAGAAAACGTGAGGGGGGAGAAATGGACTGCTCCTGATGTTTTAAAAAGGAAGGAGAACGAGAGAAAGAAGAAAAAGGAGCTCGAAAAGACAAGGGCTGGTCGTTTTAGGAAGCGGAGGGGAGAATCCCGAAGTTTTTTGTTCCATGATGCTGACCAGGCATCCAAAACGCGAATAAGAAAAAACGCCTTACGGACTGGACCGAGACAAGCTGTGGAGAGAGCGACCTCAAAACGGGGCTACCATACTGGCTAGGCACGGAGACTATCAACTTCATAAACTAACTTAAATCGATTATCCTATTGGAGGAAAGAATTAAAAGTATTTTTTTTTTACTCCCACAACCTTGCTGTGATGTATTATTTTCACGCTACCTTCTGACGACGTTACAGCAAGATCTAAATTGGTGGTAGCGGTGTTGATGCGGCATTTAAGTAAATAGATGCCCGAATTCTTAGTTTTAAGTGAAGAAAAAAAAAATGCCAGCCGAGTGCGATTGTGATGAGACGAGTTGAATAACTGCTAATTCCTGGAGTTCCCAGCTGTGAGAAGTGCTGGATGCAAGTGTCTCCCGTTCCTGCTAGTGATGAAGTGTGCCCGCCTGTATTTTGGAATTGCTTGCTATGAGATGTTTTCCTGGTGTTTTCAGCTGTGAGAAGTATAGGAATCAAGTGTTTCCCGTTCCTGCCTGCGTTAGGAGTGCCATTTTCCCAGATTTCCAAGTGTCAAGTGCCAGAATTCCTGAGTCTTCCTGTGTTGTCCTCTACAAATTTGAAGGTGAGTCTTTTCATTGAGATTATTTTTGGGGCAGCAACTGAGTATTGATTTTGTATGTAAAATGTTTTAAATAAGGAATATAAAGACTAGGTAAAGTTAGTAAACAATAAGAGACTAGAAAGGTTGTAAGTGTATAATTATGCAATATTAGTGTTGTGGTTTTAGATTTGTGAAATTTAGTATACAGTAGTTATACTTGTTTTGTTGGCACAGTATTGTGTAGAGTATTGTTGTGGTTATAGATTTGTAAAATTTAGTATACAGTAGTTATACTTGTTTTGTTGGCACAATATTGTGAAGGGTATTGTTGTGGTTATAGATTTGTGAAATTTTTAGTATACGGTAGTTATACTTGTTGAGTTGGAGTACACTGATGTGTTGCTTATTGTGTTGTTTAGATTTGCGCATATGGGTAAAATATAGTTAAGTCTAGGTCTAGTGTATTGTTAGGTTGCCTTGAGTCTTTGTATATTTTTGTAACGATTAAGTTTAGATTTGATTTTATGTGCATTAGTGCATCATGGCGTTTCTGTTAAGAGAAAGAAAAGACGTATTGTTAGAAGTTGCGAAGGAATTCAGGGTAGAAGTTGATATTACTTTACCCAAGATAGAATTTAAGAGGAGAATTTGTCAAAGTAAATACTATGACGAAGCGTCAGTTAAATGTTTGTTGGAGGGTATTTTGGAGGAAAAACTGGAAGAACGGGAAAAACAGGAAATTAAGAAATTCGAGGAACGTAGACTAGCTAGGGAATTTGAGTTAGAAAGACTGAGAGCTGAACTCAGAAATAAGTTAAATGAAAATGAATTGAGGGCATGGGATAGGATTAACAATCTCGCAAATGTTTGTATTTTGTCAGAAAATCGTACCGGAGAAGTTAGTGAACCGGTTAATAAGTGTAGGCCATTAATTAACCCGGTAGTTAATAAAAGCGCGGAGTACGCTACGTCTTGTGATTTTGAAAATGAGAATTGTGACCCCCCAGTGAGAGGGACGAACGTTTTCCCCCCGTCTGAAATAAGAGGGAGAGGAACAGAAAAAAAAAATCTATTTAAGATTGTGGAAGGGAAAGAATTCAACGTGTATAGAAATAGTGATTGTGAAGTGAAAGTGAAGGCTGGGTTATGAGAAGGAAGGGTCAAAACTGTGGCGATGGGTGCACAGCGGGTAATAAATCCGGATAATATTGGAGTGGCTCTTTTGAATTGAAAGGAGATAAGGGAGTGGCGAACCCTGAAGGATTGATTTGTGAGAATATCTGCGAGGAAAAGTATACCATTGGGACGTTAATGGGTTGTGAAAAGCTGTTAACAGTGGATCGGGAAAGTTTTCGGAATCAAACAATGGCTAAGATAGCAGGGCAGTTAAAAGGGGGGAAAGAAAACATGTGTAAAGCACATGTGCGGAAAGGCTTGGGAGACGGGTTAGCAATGTGATTGCCTCTCTCAGAACCAAGGTAGATTTATAAGGATAATTTAGAGACGGATAATAGGTCTAACATTAGTTCAAAATTTAATTTCGAGATAGATTTACCCGGAAAAAGAGATCGCAGTACCATTTATCGTCTTAATTTAATAAAATTGTACCGTAGAAAGCCGGAATTGGCAAATTTGGTTATGGAGAATAACTCAAAAGGAATAGATTCCGAAACTCTCTATTCGGTAAAGCTATTTATGGATTTTAGTTTTCAGGGTAATTTAAGGAAAAGTCAATTGTATTTTAAATTACCGCCCGATCGAAGTAGCTACTTAAGAATGATTAACGCTAAAAAGAAAGAAAGGTTTCTCTCTCTCTCTCTACCAGATCCTGGGACGATTGTTTTAAGGCAGAAGGATATTAATTTGGTTACGGGAAAGCCATTTAGAATCAAAACTTGTTGTTCATCCCAGATGTTAATTAATGCACTGCGAGAGGATACAGAGTATCTTTTAGATTTAGGTGTAAACGGGATGGGGCAGTCAAGCCGTACTCTGCCCGTTGTTTTGTTAGGAAGAGTGAACCGATACCCGTACCCGCGTATTAAATGTATTAAGTATAGGAATTTGAACCAGGTGACGCGAGCCGAGATTTACTTTCGTTAAAAAGGGAAAGTTTTGTAGGAAAGAACAACGCGGCATCGTGGGTCAACAAATTGATTTTATTAAAATGGTTGAGTAGGATTGGGTCGGAAGTCGGACTGACCAAAGGTAAATTAGAGCCATGGGCAAGTTTGTTCCGTGTACATAATGTAGATATAGTGAAATCATTTCATGAGCTAACGAGGTATATTAATTATATTCCCAATTAAAGTGTTTCCTCAATAACTAACGTAATGTAAGACAATCCCATGAATTGTGAATAAATCGTTATAATGGTTGTGATAATGCTTGCTGATAGCCATAATTTAATTAAATTAAAAAAGTCTTAGTTTAAACTTCTTAATTTAAAAATTTGGTTTTTAATGTTTTTTGCAAAGCTTGGAATTTATAAATGCTTATTTATTTAATATCGTTGGAAATTCCATTAGAATAAGTAGATGGAAATAAGCAATTCTTTGGACTTGTGCTAGGTGTGAATTAATATTTGTATGAGTATGAGTGTTGGTGTGTGTGAGTGTATCTGTGTACATTGTGGAAAAAAACGGATGTTAATGAAAATCTCTGATGTCTCTTAGTCAACCGTAAGCCAACAGATGTTTACTTCTGTAGTCATGCGTGATTAAGTGTAGATGGTTAGTAAGAGTTTGGCATTTGACGCATTTTGTTTAAAAAATTATAATTTAAAGGTGAAATGTAACTTTGAGAAAAAGAATCCCAGAATCGGATTTTAAGATCTAATTGTGTGAAGTGTACATTTTTTTTTTGAAATTTTGATTCATGTATTAAATTATTCTTTGGTTGTGTTTAATACCGGGATTGCTGCCCTGATCAATCTCATTGATGGGACGATCTTTATGTGTGTGATTTCTAAGAACTGAATCCAACTAGGACCAGAGCAGTCCCATGAAATGGACCTTTTTTAGGGGGGAGGAAGTTGTGACGTCCTCCTTTCGAAACGAGTTTCACTCTTTCAGGACAATACTATTTCAGGACAATACTAGACTGAGTTTTGGGTGCACGTGCAGCTGGGGTTCATTATCGCTTATTTAGCGTCTGGACTTTGGTGCCAGTTAGACTAGACAAACAATTGTCTGACAATTCTACTGTGGACGAGATCGCTTCCGAGGCAGCTGACTGTCGCCTTACATACACAATGGCGAATTGTCCTCAAAGGCGGTAAAACGACGACAGTGGGCCGAAGGGGTTCAGCCGTCGGAGCATGTGTCGGACACCTGCTGGTTTGTGAAGAAACCGGGTGAGTGGACGATAGGCAGATTATGGACCAATGGGCTCTAATGAGTTGAGGTTCAAGGATCGACTCATATGGGCCCACCAATGAGAAAACGTGAGGGGGGAGAAATGGACTGCCCCTGATGTTTTAAAAAGGAAGGAGAACGAGAGAAAGAAGAAAAAGGAGCTCGAAAAGACGAGGGCTGGTCGTTTTAGGAAGCGGAGGGGAGAATCCCGAAGTTTTGTTCCATGATGCTGACCAGGCATCCAAAACGCGAATAAGAGAAAACGCCTTGCGGACTGGACCGAGACAAGCTGTGGAGAGAGCGACCTCAAAACGGGGCTACCATACTGGCTAGGCACGGAGCCTATCAACTTCATGAACTAACTTAAATCGATTATTTTATTGGAGGAAAGAATTAAAAGTATTTTTTTTTACTCCCACAACCTTGCTGTGATGTATTATTTTCACGCTACCTTCTGACGACGTTACAATGTGTATTATATCTTGTTTATGTTTAACTGGTGGTATATGTTGATGAAATATATAATTTCTTTTGTGTTTCAATATATGATAGATAAACAACAGTTTTGAGAAATTTGGACAGTTAGTAAAACAATCAAGATGTGTATATGAAATAATGGAAGAACGTAGAGTTAGCTAGACAGAAAATAGCTTTTTATTGAGGTCTCCAAAAATATAACTTTGTCTCTTTTTATTAGGGAAGCTTTTTGGAAAACCATTCATCATTCTTGATTTTTCCAATTCACTGGAACAAAACGCTAGGAACTCAAATTTCAGAATGGACGAAAGGCTGTGTGTATATATGTCAGGAATGGACCAAAAGGTGTTTGAACATATGTCACAATGGGCAATGAATGAACAGATGGACAATGAAATCTTGATTCATCCTAGTTTTAAAATGATAATGAATTCTTATACGAGTAGTTTACCTGCTTTACGGGGAATACTACTTTAATCAAAACTCCAAGAACTGAAAAACTGCTTCATTGGCACATTTTAATGTAAGATCATGTAATATTTCATTATTAATAAATTAAAAGCAAAAGAAACTTTTTTTAAAGAACTAGCTTTTATTTAAATGCTCTGAAAAAAGAATAAAATAAACTTTTATTTTAAAACATTTCTTGCTATGAGTTTATAACGTCATTACACAATTTATGATATGTAAGCTTGTCAGGAGTTTAAGTACTCGTACTTACTTAGTTTCAAAATTTTAAAAATCAAAATCAATCAGATCAAGTTATTTAATTTGCTTGTTTATCTACACAGATAAATCTCGCGACAAGCTTTTATATCATAAATTGTGTAACAACTTTATCAGTTGATAGCACAAAAAAAAAGTTTTAAAAGAAAAGTTTATTTTATTCTTTTTAGAACATTTAAATAAAAGCTTGTTTTAAAAAAGTTTTTTTACTTTTATTTTATTTTTTAGTTATCGCTAGACAAGTTTCTCAGTCTGTTCGTCTCATTCAAAGCATCATTCTTGTAAGGTCGTTTGCCTGTTAATATCGAGGAGGCTAGCTCAGGGGTACTTAATCTTTTTTCCCGCCAGCCCACGTACATATGACAAATATTTCACTCGAGCTGCAACAAGAGATGAATGGGGGGAGGGGTAAACACTGTAAAACCAAAACAACATTAGACAAAGCAAAATTAATCAAAATATTAAAATTCATTTTTTTACTATAATACTATATTAAAAATGAAAAACGCAAAAAAACTTTTAACTCCGTAATTGTAAGTCAATTTTTTAATCCTTGTGCAGAATCTGGATAATACTAACGAAAAAAAGCTTCGTGCGATTATCTTTAAAAATAACGAAGTTTTAAAATATGTTATTAAAAATTTGAGTATTTTTTGAAAAATCGTAAAAAAAAAAGTTTTTGTTTTTTATTTTTTAAATGACTGATTCTAAAAGTGAAATGCCAAAACTTTCTTAGTACCGAATATCGATTCATTAACATGAAAAAAACAAAAAAGAAATTCATACGGAACGATTTAGAAATCATTTTCATGAAAACGCATCGATTTTGCCTCATTTTAGAAAAAATCGTAATAAAAAATAGAAATTATCATTATTTTTTTAAAAGATTTATATTGTATTGTGGCAAAATAAATGATCTTTCCGATTATGTAATTATTTTGTGTCTCAGTTTGACAGAAAGAATCAGATGGTTTTGTAAAGAAGGTAAAAAAATCGGAACTTCTTTCAGCTCAATCCGATAAGCTGATCAGCGGAATAAAAAGCTTACAGGGGTAAAGGGTTTTTAATTAATATCTTTTGAACTAATTTTAATATTTGAATATAAATAATCAAAACATGCATTGTCATCCGAACTAAACGTGTATACAAAATTTCAGCTCAATCGGTTGATGAAATCAGCTTCAGAATTGAGTTGCAAGGTTCCAACCGAACTTTTTACATTCCAAGTTAAATAAAAGCTTGTAATAAAAAACAAGAAAGGGCATGGAAATATAAATTTTATTAAGAGAAATAATTTTTGTAGGAAAATTAAAGTGATTTAAAAACTGCGAGCTCCCGGAAATCGAAAACAGGGCAATTCATTTGAAGTCAGCTTCTCTAATCACTAGGCCACTAGTGCTTGAAATGATTGAAGGAGGTAAAGTAAACTTCTAACATGGGTAAGAAGGAAAGCAAACAGGGGTAAAAGGTTTTTAATTAATATCTTTTTAACTAATTGCGATATCGGAATATAAATAGTCAAAACATGCATTGTCATACAAAACTAAATGTGTTTACAAATTTTCAGCTCAATCGGTTGAAGACATTAGCTTCAAAATTTCGTTGCGATGCACGTTAAATCTGTCGACAGCTGAAACGTCCTCCCGTTGGTGTGGTGTGGTAGTTAGGAGAGGGGTAGCCAGAAACAAACAAAAGAAACAAAAAAAAAAGAAAAACAAAAAGAACAAACAAAAGAAATTATCACATAGTATGTGATTGAATTAAAACAATCAAAACTTATAGTTACTTTTGAAGGTATTTGTAATTTACTTCAAGTTCTTCAAATTTATTAATTATGTTCTCTTACAGCCTTTTAACTATCCGAAAATCACTAGCTGTGAAAAAGATGGTGTCGTTTACACCCCCGCCGCTCAAGCGATTGCAGCTAAAATGATTGCAAGGTGTAAGGCTGCACTAGCCGACTTTGATCCTACACTACGTAAAGACATGGAGGAAAAGTTGAATATATCTATGATACCAAAAACACAACTTTGTATGAGACTAAGATTTTTACAAGTAAGCCCTTTTCAGATGTATTTTATTATTTCTTTTTGACATAAATGTTTTTCTGAGAAACAACAAATGATTGAACACGAAAAAATACAGAAACAAGTAATATAATTTTTTTTAAGTCTATTCCTACTTAGACAAACAAATTTTTTTTTTTTTATTTTAGCTACTTTTTGATGTGTAACATATTTCTTCTCGCTTGCTGGATATTTGTTGAAGTGATTTCGTGAAAAGGGACATGTGTGTAACAGGAAGTGACGTAAGCGTGCTTTATTTGATTTGACCAATGAGAGCGCGTGGTGGTGTACAGCGCATCGGGGTACAGCTCTAGTAGCCATCAAGCACTCGATTTTAAATTCACAATCGGTCTGTAAAATTACCCCTTAACTGCAAGAATCTCTATATTAGAGCAGAGAAAATAAATTGCTTATCTACACAATAATCCTAATACCAGTTTTAACAAGTATGCCGCGCCATTCTGGGTACATGCAAATTCATATTTATCACATTGAAGTTTCTCAAAGCATCATTCTCCGACAAATATTAAAAGTTTGATGGTTCATGAGGAATAAGGACCTCAGATCCACGAGCAAAATGATGTCTATCAGACAATTTATCAAAAAATTAGCAACTAACTTTTCTTTCAAAAAATTTATTTTTCTAATAATCCTTCGATATTGGATATTAAAAAATATATCCCTGATCCTAATTTTAACTGACCCAATAATATTCTTTCTCGGATCCTCTTTTCAATTAAAATTCTTAAATAAATTCATTTATTTCTTCTCACCCAACTTAAAAACTTACTTTAACTCCCTCCTCGAGCCTTCGTAGACAAATGTTTATAGTATAGGACTTGAAATGAATCGCCCCAGGTTCGATTCCCAGGAACTCGCTATTTTCAAATTTACTTTAAATCACTTTAATTTTCCCTGGAAAATTATTTATCCAGATCAAATTTAAATTTACACGTTCTTTCCTATTTTTTCAAAATGTATTTTACTTTTTATTAGCTTTTAAAAAGCTGTTTTTCTTATTTCAAATCATTCAATGTTTCTCTCATTTCTACAACGACTGAGTTCTAAAAAGCTGCATTCCCGTTGAACAGGCCTCACCTCGCTCGCCCACTGATCGAAATTTGTTTTCATTCTCAGTGCTTGCACCGTTTTTGAAGATCTTTTTTTAGTACTGAAAGCATTTTAGTAGTTTTAAATTTTAATTTTTTACTCTCATATAAGTATATTTTATTTTTTAACTTGTTGTTTCAAATCCCCTTGCAACAGGAAAGCCTACACCAAGTGCATTTGACCTTTCCGCGTAATATTCTCACACACCAGACCTTGCTCTTCATACAACTGTCGCAGGGAAATGCCCCAACAGTCCAGAAGATTAGCAGGAGAAGCAAGGAGAGAGCAGCGACAGGTAAAGAAAGACTTTACCCTCTGCACAAAAGTCATACTACGCAGGTGGCCGCTTCTAAGGCGCGCCAAGGCCGTCTGATGAGCCCTTGGAACTCCTGCACTGTATAGATAGGCCAGGACTCCAGTGGTGTACAGGAGGGTTTCGCCAAGTCAAATTCATTTTATTTCTTTGGAAGGAATGAATTTCCGTATGGGTTAAGACAGTGGAACTGGGGTTAGGGAGATCACATCCCCTACCAGCCAGCTCATCAGCAGCTTCGTTCCCAGGCACACCCACATGTGATGGAATCCACTGGAGACATACTTGTTTCCTCTGACCAAGCCTAACTAATTTGGATAAAATATCTAGACCAGTACTGTCCATAATATTTGACCAATTTTTCAAATATTTAATGGAGCTTTTGCTGTCAGAATCCAGATACTGTCTTTATAAGAGTTGAGAGCACCACTAATAGCAATGAGTTCCGATCTAAAGACGGAACAGTGGTCAGGATTCCTAATGCTGATTTTAATATCGTTCCCAGGAGAGTTACTAAAAATACCACTCCCTGCTCTACCCGTATCCGAACGTGTAAATAATCAAGACTTGATCGGGTATGTCATTTATTATTTCAAGTGCCAGTTGTCTGAGTAATTCCGGATGCTGCTATGCTTGGGAGTACTGGTCAATAATTCCTCCCGGAATTCAACATGATTAAAAGAATCAGTAGGTGTGATGCAGCTAAAAGGTGTAGATGTGTCAACATTGAAATCAATAAAACCATGTTTACGCATGTAATTAAGTGAGCTGTCTTGCTTTAAACGTTGGTTACTTGTCCAATTTAAAATGAAAGAAGAGGTTCTATTGAAGGATCCAAAGCTTTTAATTTTGTTAAAATACCTATATGAGTTGACTTCGAATCTCATAGTAAGAGGTTGGAAGAACTATGTACAGAACCTCGTACAGAACTATGTCAGTAGGGCAACTAAATCTAAGGCCCGTGATAATCCTCTCAGCACTGAGTTGCACTCTCTCCAGTTTTTCAAGTTTGTAGGAGATGCTATTTGAAAGATTTTGTAAGGACTGGGCGAACCAAGGTTGTATAAGTTATTCTAAGTGTGGAGGCATCTTAACCCCAGTCTCTGCCAGAAAGATATTTTAAGGTATTAAGTTTCTTTCTTGCTTTATCGGCTATTTTCTCAATATGTTTACCACAGTTCACTTCCGATTCTAAAGTGAAACCAAGATAGGTAGGGTATTTACTGTAATTCAAGCGCTCACTTATTAGAAAAACTTCAGGAGAGTAGTTGTAAAGATGTCTATTAGTCGTGAAGAGGCTGACAGTAGACTTTGAAGCATTGAAAGTAATTTTGTGGTTGTCTGCAAATTCCTGAATAGTTACTAAGGACCTATTCAGCTGGGATTCCATTTTTTAATATTTACATCACTGCACCACAAAACGACATCATTAGCGAAAAATCCAATTTGAGAAGGGTTAACATATTTTTCAACCCCGGAAATAAATAATGAGAAAAGAGTTGGACTGAAAACGCAGCCCTGGGGAATTCCTTGATAGGTTTTGTAAGAATCCAAGAAAGTAGCATGAAAGTTGACACAAAAATTTCGGTGATTTAGAAAGTTTGAAATCCAGGGCAGAGCTTTACCTTTAATGCCAAAAACACCAAAGCACTTGCTTAACAGCTTATATTTCCATACACTATCAAAGGCCTTTGACACATCTAAAAATGCTGCCATGGTGTGTCTCGTTGTTTTGTGATTCTGAGAATCTCTTAACACATTGGGTGAAGTATAAAATTTGGATAAAAGTAGAGTGACCCTTACGAAAAGCAAATTGCTCTGAGGGCATTAAGTTATTAGTGTGTAAATGGTGAGTCAATCTCCGCAGCACCATGCATTCCATTAATTTGCAAGTGATACAGGTAAGAGAAATAGGACGATAGCTTGTCGTAAGACCGGCATTCTTGTTGGGTTTATGAATGGGGATAACGATGGCCGATTTCCACTGTTTTGGTAGTTTTCCATGACAAGTTACATATGTTTAACAGTCTTTCCCTACCCAAAATTCCAAGGTGGGACAAGAAATGTCCAGGGATGCTATCTGGATCAGGTGATTTGATGGTGTCCAGATTTTGAAGGGCATAAGATAGTTCAAGTAAAGTGAAATGAACATTGAATAATGGGTTATCTGCCGGCCTGTCCCTACAAGATTTTACTTGATTTCTGGTGACTGGCAAAGTGCTTGTCATAACTACTAAAAGCAAGCCGACTTTCATTTGCGTAATGCTTTTCCATGGCCTCTGCTGCTTCCCGAGCATCCACCGAGACATGACCATTATCACTAATGAGAGCGTTAGTTTCTTCGTTACTTTGCTTTAAGTTATCAATTGCTTAGTCAGTTTCCATAATTTAGTATTTGAAGTTCTATAGTCTTAACTTTTCACATAGATTCTGCCAGTGTGATGGTTTGACTTATACATAAATTTTCTTAATTTCAGCGTTCAACTTATTTAATTCAATTTTTTTGTCCAAGCCGCCATTTTGGGAAATTACTTTTAAGAGTTCCGTCCTTTGGGCAATCAATGGCTTAATAAGGTCTGAATTGTGGGCAAAGAAAGTACGGATCTGTTTACTTTTCCCCCTAGGAATTGAAGACTTAGCGGCGGTAAAAATGGAGTGCTTGAAATGGGACCATTCCTTTTCCAAGTTGTCCGAAATAGGTTTTTGCGATATAAGATTGTTAGAGATATTTTCAGACTCCAGTCGGCTTTCTTAAAATTCCAGTGGAGGTTCTTCACACCATTACAATTGTCTTTGAGATCTATTTCGACTAAAATAGGAAGGTGATTGCAGCCAATATTGTCCAGTACTCTCCAGGAACTGTAAGGAAATAAACCAGGGCTTATAAATGTCAAATCCAAGACATCAGTAGAACCGTAACTGTTAGATCGGGAAGTGTGAGTACTGATACGAGGCTAAAGATAGCTTATTTAATTTTTATGACTTAAACCCAGATTCTTAATTTAACATCGCATTATGACTTAAGTTAAAATTAGTTAAGTTCTATTGACAAATTAACATTACACTAAATTAACAGTCCGATCGTATAGTGGTAACAATTAATTTTATTGAATAACATATTTAAGTAACTATAAATTTACTTCACAACAAGATTAAAATTTAACTTAGCTTGAGAGAGAGATGAAGTGGGGCAGGAGGATGGACATGGTTGACGCCTGGAGTCCCACGGAGGATTCGAATCTCAAGGTCTGGGATCTGCTCAGTCTGTGTCTCTCTGTCTCCAAATCGGGGTGCATCCCGTTTTTATTTGACGTCCTTTTTACACGAAAATCCTAGAGCGGACACACTATTTGCCTTGTCCACTTAATTGCCTCTCATTGGTCCAGAACCAGCGCAGAGTTACCGCACGAGGTTCATTGCACTTTAGGAAGCGCGGGAAATCTGATGACGCACCCCGCAATTTATGGGTACAGTGATCCCCCAGGCGTGGGAGCCTTCTCACACCCTTGCCGAGGAATTCATCCCCTCAGTGGTGGGAAAAGAAAACGAATTCCACCAAACTGAGTTCGAAATTTTGAAGTTCTGTTGAATATTCCTGAATAATCCGCGCCTCCCATTAGTACCATCATTTAGACACAAGAAAGTCTTGTCGTTGACCAAGTTACTAAGCACCAAACCTCTTGCATTTGTAATAGTGCTACCCCAGGTAGTATTCTTGTCATTGAAGTCTCCTAGTATTATAGTGTTGTCATCAAACAGACCTTCCATCCTGTTTGTATCAAGATATTGACTATTTGGAGGATGATAGAGGTTCTTGATGGTAATAGTGCGATCCTTAGAGTGGACAGTTATACCTAGATATTCGAGATCAGAGGTGTCATTACCAATATCTGGTAATCTATGAAAATGGACGTCACGAATAAGAAACATGAGTCCGCCTCCACCTGAAGCTCTGTCCCTTCGGACGATATTATATCCTTTAGCATTCAGAAGTCTCTGCTCGCCCAATTTAGTTTCCTCAAGAGCTATAATTTCCACATGTAGTTTATCAGCTATTTCCAGAGTCTGGTCTAACTTAATTCTTGTAGCTACAATACTTAGTCCATTAATATTGCATTGCAGCAAACGAAGATATTTGGAAGATCTTTTACTTTGTGGAGACTGTAACATTTATCACACAGGGCCCTCTACCTAAGTCCTGTGCGCGTCCCTGATTTACCTGCGCGACGGAAGATGCAGTGTGAGAATCAAATAAATGCGGTTGGTTCATGGCGAAGGGTATTATGCAGCTTCCCTTTAAGCGAGGAACCACTTGGGCGGAAGACTGACTAAACCTCATGCCTGTTGGTCTGTGGAAGGTATTTTATTTCCCTTCTACCATCTATTGGAAACCCAATAGAGGCATTCCCCGATCCGCCACCTGGGGACGCGCCCTGTAGGGGTTACATGCTTTTTAAGTATTTTTTTCATAAACAAAGGGGAATAGTGAATTCGTCCCAGTCACTCAAAATCCGAAAGATAAGAAGTTATAGCTCGGAAGAACTAGATACTCTGTTCATCCATCCAATGATACTCTAAATCCACTTCGCACATATCAGCAAGTCTTACACTTCATCCAGGATAAACTTGCGATCCTTACGCTCAATTGTCAAAGGGCTCACCAAACAGATCTCGACAACGTTATTTCATAAAAATGTTCGTTACTTATGTTGTCAGAGACGTGGTTAGATAATGACGAACGTGTTTCGATACCTAACTTCGATTGCTGCGTACAGCTTTAACGACCAGGCTGCAGAGCAGCTGGTGTTGCGATCTATCGCAAACAGAAAAACTCACTTGTTGTGACCCCTCATATGAACATTACTTATCGTCAAACAAGTGGACTGGGTATTGTAAGTAACGATATTGGGGGACATATGTGCGGCAGAATGCTTATTTGAAAACGGACAAACAGTGATTTCGGTGGAATTAAAGATTTCCTGCATTTTTTTTTGTACTTTTACCATATACCGAAGGTGGTTCTGCTCTTTTAAAGAAAACTATCACTCGCTTCCCATGATTTTGAGGGGTGATTTTAACTTCAGTTTACCAAAATTTGAGCCACTCATAGCTTTTTTGAATGATGAATTCAATCTCGAAATGAACACAAATCAAAATGTTTCGACAGCTAACAGTGGTAATGTTTTTGACGCTGTTTTTCAACGGTTTTTAAATATTTTGAAATCACAAGTATATGTGTCATATTTTAGTTATCATAAGTCTATTGTCTCCACTCTTCCCCAAATTGATGAAGAATAATTATTTTTGATAGAAAAACTTGATTACTCATTGTATTAATTAAATAAAATTTTCATTAAAGATATAATTATTCGATAGAAAATTATTTCCAATTATACCCAATTCATTTTTTTCAGGATGTAAGGTACTATTGCGTATTTACTAAGATAACTTGTCAGGTGTTGCACATCATATACGACTTCTGTAAGGCTCGTTTCTCTCTTTTTTTTATTAAATAGTTACAATTAAAATAAATATGTATACACATATGACAGAATCACAACATTAAGTGGTAATTAATTTTTATTTATTATTATTCAAGTGTCGTATTGTTATCCAAAATAATCGTGTATATAAAACTTCAGTTCAATTGAATGGTTTAAAACGTGAGAAGAAATAAAACCTTTTCAAGTTTTGACACAAGTCGCCAAAATGGTCGCTAAGTCGCCAAAAATGATGCCAACGTAGCTGTATTTGTAATTCTTTCAATAATTAGTTTTAATCAATTAATTTTTATTAGTTGTAATTAAATTATTGTATTACCATCCAAAATAATCATGTATATAAAATTTAAGCTCAATTGAGCGCTTTAAAATGCATTTTATTAACGATTGGAAATTCCACCAAGATGAATAAATAAAGAAACAGATATATAGAAAGTATAATACATAAAAAGTATAAGTTTCTTAGTCGTTCCTGAAGCAAATTTATGAAGTTAAAATAATATCTGAACTGTGATCTAAATCTTAAAGATGTTTTTAAAATTGTTTGCTTGTGTACCAAGATAAGATAGATTGAGGAATGTTGTGGGATTACTGTGTGGATTTTTTTTGTTTTCAATTTGAATGTTTTAAACATGTATAAAAAGTTTTAATTTTTAATTTTTTGGATTAATGTCTATTCATGGAACATGTTGCTCTTAAATTTTTGGTAGGAGTATGTCATTCAATGCCATTGATTTTAGCATATAATAAACAAAGACACATTTCATTTAAAAGAATATTTGAAATTTTGATTTACTTAAATAATCATAATTTTTGAACGTATGAATAACTGTTCCTAGGGAATTTAAATTTAGTTTCTATGATGTGACTTTTACATGACAAAATTTATTTTTCTGCCATTTTTAAAAATTAAAAAAAATTGAAAAAAAATTATTTTGGTATTGCGATTAGAACCAGAAAAAAGCATCCTGTATTAATTTTTGAATATGAGAGTAAGAAGACGCTCTCACTTTCCTGTTTTTTAAAAAAAGTAATGAGGTAAAAAGAGTAAAAAAAAGGTCCTACTCTTTTTTCAAACAATAAGACAATAAATCGTGCATACGCTGATATGCATACACGATTATTATATTTCTGAAATAAAACTGATCTTTCTCTATTCAATTATATTTTTAATTTATTTAAATTTAAATCATATAAATGATATTTTTATGTTAAATGAATATTTTTCGGAAAAAACCTAAATTTTCAATCCTAGTGCTCTCCTTTCCGAACTTCTTGTATTAAATAAAAATATCTTCTCTGTATCGGCATTTGTAATAGATATAACACACGTTCAGTCGATAATTTTTAATTTTATTGGGGGATATACTTTTTCTCCAAATGTGCGTGTGACAGTACTTCTAACCATTTTCTACTCAAGTTTAATTTTTTATCTTTCTATTTCTTTTATTACAAGGAAAATTGTCACACATCGATAACTGCATTTCCACACAATTCAATCATTACAAATTCTATTGTGAGAAAAAGTTCTCCCCACTTAATTTTGTCATTCAAAACAGTACACTTAAAACAATTTTGTTCAGTGAAGTTAATCGACAATATCACAATGTATCCTTACCAAATTTTAAAAATAATTATAACATTTGGAAATGTATCCTGTATTAAATTTTTTGAGTATGCACAAATATTGCCTGCTGTGGGAAAGACATAGTATGAGATGTGGTGTATGGTTTTGAAAGAATGTTTTCGTACGTGTAGACTATTTTTGAAAATTTAAATATCACTGAAACTGATCATATAACTGCAAACAAGTCTTATTTTAGTGTGTGCTGGTATCAAAATAAAACACTTCACTGCTAAACAGCCTATGAGGTTATATTCAATATCAAACTATTCGCAAAATTACTTACAACTTCTATTTAAATTGTAAAGAAACTGAAATATAAATATATCTTACTGCAGTTAAAAATATTCATAATATGTAAATATCCTATTCCTCCACTTATTTCAGTACATTTTAAAAACTGTAGCTGAAAGCAATTTTTTATATTTATAAACGAGGCATAAAAACTCACACAGTTATAAAAATGTCTTTTATCATTTTTAAATGTACTACTATAAAACGTACATGGGTTGTAAGATCAGTTCTAACACCCTAAAAGCTTTTAAAGGAGCGAAAAACATGTTGCATTGTAGCTTTAGCGTCAAAGTATAGTATTATTGAATTCAATGCATTGTTGTTACAAGGAGGGGGGAGCGATGAAAATTGTGATTGAGAGAATATTGAGTCGCAAATATTGAAAATTTGAGACGCACTGTGGTAACTTAAGAAAAGAGATATTGAACAAACCAATGCACACAAATTTACAAAACCATTCTAAGATTACGATTGGATTGTATTTTTAACTGTACCAGATAGAGGTGGGTACGATTCTTTAAAAATACGTTAACTAGGCAAAAAATTTAACAGATTTAAAAGTTACAGACCTGAAAATGTACTTTTGATATTATTGAAGGAAGTGGGTGCAATGCTACATGAAATTTTTTAAAAATTTAATTCGATCGGTAGTGCACACAGGAATTTTTCAAGGGGAGGGGGAGGTCGAAAGTTCACCATTCTTGTATCATGCTCCTTTTGATTTTGTCGATTTTCGGAAACAAAACACAGTAAAAACTAATTATTAAATAAATAATTAGCATTAATTAATAAAATTAATCATTATTAACAAATAATTAAATTTTACGTACTATATACTTAGAATTATAATCAATCGGAAAAAATCAAGGGCTTTGGGGGGTAGATCTCCCAGGACTCCCCTCCTTGTGTGCGCCACTGAATTCGATCCTTAATGAGACTAATTCTATTTTAGTTGCTCCTTAGTTATTAAGTACAATATTTATTGAAACTCTTAAGTTGAATACTATAGATTAAATTACAAATTTTTTTACATTTCAGATGATTGACGAGTCTCGCTGCGAGAATAGAAATTTAGAACTAAGCCAGCGCTTATCTGTGGATGAACTAACAGAAAGAATGCTCCGCGATTTGGCAATTGAAGATAAAAAATAAAAAATACTTTAATAAAAAAAAAAAATGTAAAGTAAAATTTGAATAAAATTGTGACAAAATAAAGTATGTAATGAGATTCTTATTTCAGGCTGTTTAAATAATTGTGTAAATACATTTTTACAATTTTATTATTCACTCTATAGATATTTGACATTTTTTTTTTAAATTGGTAGGCTTATCATGTGTGATTTCTTATATCATTGTTATTCTTATACCTACTACTTAAATTATGAAATCGATTCATCCAGACTTCTCAATACATACTATAAGTCATTACAAATCTGTAAGATACTTACGAATGAATAAGAATAGCGGTTCTTGAACATTCGATCGCCATGGCTCAGCTTGGAATCTCGGGCCCCGAAGAATTTTAACACCCCTCCTAATATGTGGCTGATTAAACATTTTTTTCACTCTTGTCACCTGATTTCAAGTCAAAAATTTCAAGCTGTTAACTCCTTAGCTTCAGAATCAATATCAACAGTAATGGAATAACAGAGCAAATTGAATGTAGGCTAAGTTTTCTTAAGGTATCCGACTACGTTCGGAACCGTGATTTTGGAAAAGCGTATAAATGGATAATATTTATGATATTTAGTGTCACTTAGATTAGAAAATGTATATAAAATTGTTTTAAGAATAGTATTACAATAAAAATAAAAAAAATTATTTAAGTACAATATTTTGACAAAAAATGAACATAGAATGATCCATTTTCAAAATATTCTCCTTTTGTGGAAAATGCTTCTATTATAATAGTATTTTTCCTGTATATAGCTCAGATATCTGTGCAGAGGCTCAACTAGAATTTTTGAAATATATAACTTAGAAGCGGGTTTATCCATATTCTACTACAACAGAGGGGAGAAATTTTAAGGAAAAAACGCCGATAATTATTTCAATGGGTGGTAACTCTGAAAATAAAGTGAATTTTTCAACAAAAAAAAAAATTGTTCAGACTCTTTGGAGAAGTGTTTACTTTACATAGGCAAAATATTATTTTAGAAGCAATTTTTATAAAAGGAGAACATTTTGAAAAAAGGTTATTCTAAGTTAATTTTTTGCCGAAATATTGTATTTAAATAAATTTTTTTTTGTCAAAATGACCTTAAAACAATTTTATACATGTATTCTAATCTAAGTGACACTAAATATCATGAAAATTATCCATTTATGCACTTTTTTAAAATCACGGTTCCGAATGTAGTCTTTCGGATACCTTAAATTCCTGAAATCTTACTGTGCCTTCAGTTTCCTAATTCTGCAAATGATCTCTTTGTAGATACACTTAAAGTTTCTTTGTTTTCCTAATTATGAAAAATAAAAGACGTATCTTTGACCGCCCACAGGAAAGAAATATCGGTTCAAAGCAGATTTTCTGATTGTCTTGGATGTCCGCATTAAAACTCTTTCGAATCGCTAATTGCCCACCTTGAGTATAGAGACCAGTGGTTTCTAACTTTTTTAACTCATGGATCCCTTTGAGTCTGAAGGTTTTTTCCTGGAACCCCGAGAATTTGAAAGTGTTTTCTTGGAACCTCACTCCACACGCATACTTAGAATATAGTATCTCTAAATAATATTTAAAGTTGTTCAACATGTTATCGGTACTTAATGTAAAGGCAATTTTAAAAAAAAATATTTCGTTTATCATTAAAGATTCTAATCGAATTTTTTAATCTTATTTATTCATTAATAATATTATTTTGGGATCCAAGTGTCAACTACCCACGCATTATACTTAATAACTGGAATATTTGCTTGCTTTTTTTCAGACGAATTGTCAAAGTCTAGGTTGATTGAGATTAAATGCAGTCGCATTATATAATCAGAATTTAATTCGTTTTAATACTTACTTTTTTGTAATCACTCACACTGAGAAATATATTTCACAAAAACACAATTTTTTGAACAGCATTAAAATATTGATAACTTTGTGAGAAATACTGTGTACTTTGCATGATAATTTGCAACATGAAACTCAGGAGCTGTTCTTGATTAAATTTAGATTTTAACTTGGAATCTATTGATATTTTGATAAGTTTTTTCCTCTCCTTCATTGTTAGGAGTGTAGCTACCGCCGTATCTACCGTATTAATGATACGGGGACACCAAATATTATATTGTTGAATATACTATTCTTTACTGTCTCGAATTCCATGAGAAAGTTTTATTGTGCTAAAGAAAATAAAATTATCTCTTGGAACTCGAGATATTAAAGAATAGAATATTCTCAATTTAGTAGTAAGTATATAAATAAAGATAAAATGTGCGTTTGTGTTTTAATATTCTTTTACTATATTATAATAAAAGTTTAAAAAGTGTTTCCAAATAAAGTTATATATAAATAAAGCTTTCAGTTTTAAGGTATCCGACTACGTTCGGTTCCGTGCTTTTCAAAAGCGCATAAATGGATAATTTTCATGATATTTAGTGTCGCTTAAATTAGAACATACGCATAAAATTGTTTTAAGGACGTTTTGACAAAAAACATTTATTTAAATACAATATTTTGGCAAAAAATTAACTTAAAAAAATCTTTTTTCCAAATGTTCTCTTTTTGTGAAAAATGCCTCGATTAGAATAATATTTTGCCTGTATATAGCTCAGACATCTGTTCAGAGGCTCAACTAGAATTTTTGAAATATATCACTTAGAAGTGGGTTTATTCATATTTTATGACAACAGAGGGGAGCAATTTTAAGGAAAAAACGCAAATAATTATTTCTATTGGTGGCAACTCTGAAAATAATGTGGATTTTTCAAACATTCTAGTTGAGCCTATATAGAGAGGTCTGAGCTATATGCAGGCAAAATATTATTATAAATAGAATCATTTTTCACAAAAGGAGAACACATGGAGAAAAGATTATTCTAAGTTAATTTTTTGTCAAAATGTCCTTAAAACAATTTTATGGATGTATTCTAATCTGAGTGACTCTAAATATGAAAATTATCCATTTAAGCGCTTTTTTAAAATCACGGTTTCGAACGTAGTCGGATACCTTAATGAATAAGACGAGCTTTAGCTACTTGTAACTATACAGTTATCATAGAAAACGCAAATATATTTTCCATACTTATTATAGTTTCTTATCGATTTTTTTTGTGATTCTTGGAACCTTGTGACCCTGGGCGTGCCCTTGAGGAACCCCAGGGTTCCGTTTAACACAGTTTGAAGACCACTGATATAGGCAATGCCACTTATTGTAGATTCCACTAATTAATGCCCACTACATAATAATCGTTTTATTAATTCGGTAATGTTTCGTTAAGAGGCACACAGCTCTCCTTAAAGTAAGTTGTCGTAGATTTACAATAATAAATTAATAAAAATTATGATATAAATATTTCTTTCTTAATACAGAAAATCAAAAACAAAATTCTTTCTTTTCCTCATATTAAATCACAATTAAGAGTAATACACTCAGGAACATTGAAAATAGCGACCCAAGAAGAAAGCATTGGATTGAAATGAAATTTAATACACATAATGAATCAGATGAGAGATTCACTTGATCTCAAAAACAAGACAATTAAACGAATACAGAGTGTGCAATGACACAAATACTGGGCAACTTCAATAGCGCGTTGGACCACCTCCAGCTGCAATACATGCCGCCACACGGTCCGGCATTGAGTTGATTAGATACCTTATGTTGTCCTGAGGCAGATGGGCCCACAAATTTTGAACAGCCAACTCTAAATCATGTACAGAGTGACACGATGGCATCTGCCGTTTTAGCTGATCCCACACGTGTTCTACTCGGGATAAATTGGGGGAGCGAGCCGGCCATGGAAGAGTCTGAAAAAGACGTAGGAAGTCTTCAGCAACTCTTGCTGTATGCGGACGAGCATTATCTTGCTGGAAAATTGCCCCTGGGAGACCATTTAGGAAAGGACCTACATGGGGTCGAAGAATATCATCAACGTAATGTTGGCCCGTTAAGGTTCCACGCATCACAATTAAAGTGGACCGGCTATCATAGGCTATGGCCCCCCCAGACCATTACACCAGCTGTGCGGGCAGTGTGACGTAGAACAGTGTGGGGGGAATTGTACCGCTCACCAGGACGTCTCCACACCCGTACACGGTTATCATTTGTTCCCAAAACAAACCGGGATTCATCACTAAACACAACCTTTTTGCCAATCTGTGACATCCCACATTGAGCTGGCTTGGCACCACTGTAGACGCAGTTACCGATGTTCCTGTGTTAGAAGGGAGTGCACGGAAAGGGCGCTTGGATTTAAGATTTGCTTCTGCAAGGTGTCTCGAAATTGTTTGTAGAACAATTGCTACGTCTGTTCGTATCGTTGAACGAGTCACTCTGGGATCCACAAGTGCTTGCAGCACGATCCTCTCTCCTCATGGCCTTCCTGGTCGCTCCAGACCCGGTTTTCCGCGCGTGGGTATCTTCTCGTGTCCACTGCTCCCAACAATTTCTAACGGCACACTCCGAACGATCCACCTGGCCAGCAACACGGCGCGTCGACCAGCCTGCAGTTTTCATCTCGATGATCAGGCCTCTCTCAAACTCGCTTAACTGTGAGAAATGTCTTCTAGCACGTTTACCTGGCATGTTTCGCTTAAGTCTTCCTACAATCGGCGGGTAATTGTCACGTTTATGAATCTTCGAATTTGCGCTGGCTTATATAGCACCCACTTCCTGATTGTAGCGCCACCTCGGCGTTTATGAGCATGCGTATTGGCGCAAAACTTGGATCATTTGCATATCACATTACGTTCTACTTATTTGCAAAGTTTCGCTATTGTACTTAGCTTCTTTCTTGGGTCGCTATTTTCAATGTTCCTGAGTGTATTTAGAATCCTTCCCTGCATCAGTTCAGATTATTTAAGGTATTCGACTACGTTCAGAACCGGGATTTTGAAAAAGCGCATAAATGTATAATTTTCATGACATTTAGTGTCACTTAGATTAGAATACATGTATAAAATTGTTTTAAGGACATTTTGACAAAAAAAATTTTTTTTTTTTTTAAATACAATATTTCAGCAAAAAATTAACTTAGAATAACCTTTTTTCAAAATGTTCTTCTTTTGTGAAAAATGCTTCTATTATAATAATATTTTGCCTGCATATAGCTCAGACCTCTGTACAGACCAATGAAGTCAAATGAGAGATTAAAAACCCATAACTCTACCCTTTCAACTGTTCATAATCTTTATTACACATTTGATATTTCTAAGCCCAACCGCCAAAGTTATCCCACAGGGATTTGACCCTATTATGTGCCAGGTGACTTTGGAGAGCCAGCTATACCTTGTTTGGAAGGTTGGTAAACAATTTTCTATACAAAGATACTTAAAAAGTGCTGCTCTTGGTACTGGACATTATAGATATGTTCTGGGAGCCAGCTGCACCTTGTTTGGAAGGTTGGTAAACATTTTTCTGTACAAAGTGACTTAAAAAGTGCTGCTCTTGGTACTAGACATTACAGATATCTTTTTGGAGCCAGCTGTACCTTGTTTGGAAGGATGATAAACAATTTTCTATACAAAGTGACTTAAAAAGTGCTGCTCTTGGTACTAAACATTACAGATATCTTCTTGGAGCCAGCTGCACCTTGTTTGGAAGGTTGGTAAACAATTTTCTATACAAAGTGACTTAAAAAGTGCTGCTCTTGGTACTAAGCCAGCTGTCCCTTGTTCGGAAGGTTGGTAAACAATTTTCTATTCAAAGTGACTTTAAAAGTGCTGCTCTTGGTACTAAACATTATAGATATCTTCTTGGTGCACCTTGTTTGGAAGGTTGGTAAACAATTTTCTATACAAAGTGACTTAAAAAAGTGCTGCTCTTGGTACTAGACACAGATATCTTCTTGGAGCCAGCTGTACCTTGTTCGGAAGGTTGGTAAACAATTTTCTATTCAAAGTGACTTTAAAAGTGCTGCTCTTGGTACTAAACATTATAGATATTCTTGGAGCCAGCTGCACCTTGTTTGGAAGGTTGGTAAACAATTTTCTATACAAAGTGACTTAAAAGTGCTGCTCTTGGTACTAGACACAGATATCTTCTTGGAGCCAGCTGTACCTTGTTAGGAAGGTTGGTAAACAATTTTCTATTCAAAGTGACTTTAAAAGTGCTGCTCTTGGTACTAAACATTATAGATATCTTCTTGGAGCCAGCTGCACCTTGTTTGGAAGGTTGGTAAACAATTTTCTATACAAAGTGACTTAAAAAATGCTGCTCTTGGTACTAGACACAGATATCTTCTTGGAGCCAGCTGTACCTTGTTCGGAAGGTTGGTAAACAATTTTCTATTCAAAGTGACTTAAAAAGTGCTGCTCTTGGTACTAAACATTACAGATATCTTCTTGGAGCCAGCTGCACCTTGTTTGGAAGGTTGGTAAACAATTTTCTATACAAAGTGACTTAAAAAAGTGCTGCTTTGGTACTAGACACAGATATCTTCTTGTGTACCTTGTTCGGAAGGTTGGTAAACAATTTTCTATTCAAAGTGAGTGCTGCTCTTGGTACTAAACATTATAGATATCTTCTTGGAGCTAGCTGTACCTTGTTCGGAAGGTTGGTAAACAATTTTCTATTCAAAGTGACTTAAAAAGTGCTGCTCTTGCTACTAGACATTACAGATATCTTCCTGAGAAATGGTTCCATGCAGTAGCGCACAAAGGAATTTTTCAAGGGGGTGTCCATGGTCTTAAGTCCACCCTTCTTGTATCATGCTCTATTTGATTTTGTCGATTTTGGGGAACAAAAAAATAATTATTGAATAAATAATTAGCACTAATTAATAAAATTATTCATTAATGACAAATACCTAATTAAATTTTACGTACTATATACTTAGAATTAGAATCAATCGAAACAAAAATCAAGGGCTTTTGGGGAGGAGGTCCGGACCCCTAGGATATCCCCTTGTGTGCGCCACTGGTTCCACGCATACACAGATGGTTCAGCAGAAGATGCTGTTAAATGTGTTGGGGCTTTTTCAAGTGCTTTCAGTATTAGTTCTGTTGGAAAGTATTGTGATAATTTTGATGGTGAGATAGCAGCAATATCATTTGCGATCGATAAATTGGAAAGCTGCTCTGAACGCAATATTGTGTTTTTTATCAATTCTCAAGCTGCCATTTTGTCTCTTGTAAACTCAAGTTATAATGAAAACGCACTAGCGAATGAAGTTAATTGAACTTGCAAGTCTAGAGAAATTGTACTCCAGTGGATTCCCAGCCACTGTAACATTTCTGGAAATGAGAAAGCAGATAGGCTTGGTAAAGCAGGATCTTTATTGACCCAACTCCTTTCCCCTCCTGACTCCAACTCTCCTTTGCCTCTGCGTAACATCGAAAGACTCATTTACAGTAAACTGCAAATTAATAGATTCTCCTAGTGTGATGATGCAGCTGCAGGTAAAAGGTAGAACATCTTGCTGACAAAAGTGGTAGAATCCCCAATTCCCTGCCTCTATCTGTTGGACTATTTGCAGAGGCATTTACATCGCATTGGAGTAAATCAGGGGTGACTAACCCAAATGACTTTGCAGGCCTCTATCGAAAAACATTATCGTCTCGCAGGCCGCATATAAAAATATGTACCTTTATATCAGATTTGGAAACACAAAAAAAACATTTATTGAGGGGGATTTAAAACAAAATAAATTATTATTATTGTTTTCATTATTTTTCATGTATACAGACATAGATAATATAATAATGTTTATATAATATAATAATGCAATGATCAAATAATGTTTAAAATATTACAGTGTTGCCATTTTCTTGAAAATTACGGTGTTCCTATTGAATTGATATATTTCGTTACTCATTGTTGATTTATGATAGTGCTGTCATTCGCAAACGATTGAGTAAACATTGTCCTTTATCGTAACTGTCCTGAATATGTTTTGTTAAAACTTTAAAAAACATCTCTGACTACCTCTTGCTTTTTAGGCACTGCAAACAGAAAAAGAGGAGGAGAAACGACAATCACACACACAGAGAGAACCATGTATCCATAGTAAAGGATATGTATGCATAATGCAATTCGAAATTTATTAAAAAAGTCATTTACTATGGTAAAATCAAATGTAATTGTTTGATAAAATATAAATCTAGTTTAATCTAAAGGACATTTCTATTATCAAAGTGGATTTATTTTAAAACAAGAACAGAGGTAACCGGCAAATACGTTGTATATATATATATAAATTTCTCATCAATAAATTTTAAAAATGAAAAAACTTTAAAAATCTGATATTTAGAAATTTTTAAAAAAGATTCAGCGGGCCGCAATTTACTTACTGGCGGGCCGCTTGTTGGATACCCCTGTCTTGTTGCCCTCTGTGCCACCAGGGTAAAATGGCTGGTGACCACCTCTGACCCTGCCCTGTTGTTTTCTAGACAACCCTATGGAGACAAATTTTAATTCCTTTTTTTGCTTCGTCATTTTATTGGGCTGCTCGTCGACTAACTGTCAGAGATGCCGAAGATGGCGTAGGATAATTTTTTTCTTCTAAACATTCGAATAATTAATCCACTGAATGCTGCTAATCTTAGGGACATGTGACAGGAAATGAGATCTAATTGATTTAAAATTAAATAGATATGTAGGGAGGTAATAGAATGAAAAAGGAATGAGCCGTCAGAAGTCTATTGAAAGCTAACCATTTTTTGTCACAATTGATACTCAAATGGATTAAAAATGTTCACTTGGACATCCGATTACAATAAATTTTTGTATTTCAATATTCGTTAACTTCTATTGTTATAGTATGCTTAAATCCGAATGAAAATTATGTTTGACTATCTATCTAAAAAAAGAACAAAAATATGATTTAAGTAACATATGCTTAGTTTGCTTTGAGAAGCCCAGTGGCTGAGCGGTTAGTGCATCCATCGCGTTTCTGAGTCAACCTTGCCCACCCGGGCTGGGCAAAGTTGACCCAGCCTTTCATTTACTTCAGTGGGACGGTAAATGAGCCTGCTTGGAAACTGATCTCTGGGGGTTTCACGTCAGATCGACTACTTGACCGAAACATCTGTTCAGGAACCCCAGCGATTAAGGTCACGTAACATGAGACATGCGCAGTAGGCTTCGGCCCTCCAGAACTGTTGCACCACTGAATTCAAATAAGGGTAATATAATTTTCTAATTCATTAATTCAATATATTAGTGAAATATTAAATTTCTACTGAATGCTGTAATATTCTTTCAACGAATTAATTTTATAATATCAACTTTGTGAAAATATTTAATGAATATATATTCAATGCTTCTTATTTAGCATTAAAAAAGATTTTTAAAAAAAGCTTAATTTTTTTTTTAAAAAAAAGCCTGCTTTTTTATTTAAGCCAGCATTTTTTTTAAAAAAGCCAGCTTAGGTGCTGTCCTTGTTACTTCACCATGGTTCAAAATTCCGAGGTCTGTCGCCAAAAGCCCCAGAGTAGCTGATCAGTACGACGTTAATTTTCTTTTTTTTACTCACTTTACAAAATAAATAAAGGCGAATTAATAAGTAGTGAATAATTAATTTATTTTACGAGTATTATAAAAACTTTTTCCGTGTTCGATTCTAAGTAGAGATTGCAGTACCGAGATACCGAATACCGGTATTTTGAGCAATTTGTACAGTTTTGAAATACCGGTATTCACAAGTTTAAATACAAATTTTTCGATATTTACTAGAAATTTCTTAAAATTGTCTCCACTGAATGTTCAGGGATCCCCATCATCGCAAAATAATATACGTTTTTATTTTTGTGTCTCCCTAATGGGCGAAATTAATTAAAACTGTGAATACAAAGTTGTATCGTACAGTTAAGAGAAGTGATAAAATATGTTAATCATCCAAAGAGGCCGGCCAAAAATATCCTGTTACAGCTCAGAGCGATGCTGCACATGCTCAGGATTCGTAGACTGATATTCATATCTGTGAAAACAAAGTCGTAATTATGAAAAAAAGTGCGTAATATTTTGATATTTTTTTTAAATTGGTGAGTTTGTTATTCACACTGTATTTGCATATCATACTTTAAGGTTCAAAATACTTTTAAATATATATATATATATATATATATATATATATATATATCATAAATAATAACCCTATAATAATAAATGCGAATAACTTTAAAGAACATAAAAAATCAGTTGATAATACTTCGGATTGGTTTTATTATTTAGATCAGTGATTCCCAAAGTGGTCTATATAGACCCCGAGGGGTCTATGACGACCTTCAAGGGGTCCATGCCAGAAAAAAAATAATTTGGGGGTTCATGAGGAGTAAATGGGGGTGTATGATAGTACCTCTCGTTAAACCAGATCGTAACTTTAATATTTGAAAAAAATTTGATCTATTGGAAACCAGATTTTACCAATTTAATTTATTTATTTACTAAATTTAGTGAAGTTATTAGTGGTTATACTAGGTGACAGCATAAGTTTTACTAAGACAAGGATAATTTCAGCCTTTCTTTCCATAATAAAGCCAAAGAAGTATAATATTAAACGTTACAAATTTATTCATTTTGTCACAGACTATCTGTCGGGACAATTTAACCAACATTCAACATTTAAATGCCCTTTACTCAGATTTTTAAACTAGGTTTAAGATTGCTTTTTTTAAATAGTAATACCACAGTAGACAGCGAATTCATTTAGTCACATTGAAAAAAAATGTCATATTAGAGTCAGATTAGTAACTCATGAGAATAGGCCCTAATGAAGATCTTAAAATAAAGTTAAAAAACGGATGACAGCAATTTTGGCTTTAAAAAGACATGCCTGTTATTTGTCAAGAATATTGGGAGAAAGTTTTAATTACTTTTCCTAAAGAGAGGGAGTTTTATTGAGCTTGCCAATCTCAAGAACAAATAAATAAAGAGGGAAAAAAGAAAAAAAAAAAAAAAAAAAAAAAAAAAAAACTGGACTCTTACTAACAAAAGGAGATTTAGGCTCCCTTCACACCAAACGATTCCGAGTCTGTAGCAATCTTTTCAATTTACAGCGATTTTGAATGAACAGAGATTTGCCTTTCACACCGCCACGGGTCAATCATTCTTCCATCAGTTGCTGTCGAACATGGATGCTGTTTTTAATGTCTTAAGATGATTAACGTTTCACGCTATTCATTTCACTGTATTTTCATTTATTTTCAAGTTGAAATACCTAAAACAAAAAATATAAGAGAGAGAGAGAGAGAGAACGGTTTTATTTATTTATTTTTTTATATTTTGCCTGTTAGTATCAAGTGTAATTTTTGTCTGAAAAGTAGTAACAAATAATAAATATGTATTGTAACTATATTATAACGCAATTACTTTTACAAATAATATATCTAATGTTTTTAATGTTAATGTTTATATTCGACAGCTTTTGTAGCATATAGCAACTAGTTTTTTGGTTATGTATCTAAAAATGGTTTTCTAATACATTAATGAATTAAAAATTTTACATGCCATTTACATTTTGTTGGTTTTATATAACAAAATTTGAGATTTATGTAGAAATAAAATGGAATCTTTTTTTTAAAAATAAAAATTATCGAAAATATTAGTGTTTTATTTTATTTTAGCATTGTTATAAATATTTAATTTTTTTTTTTCTCCCAAAATTAAATAAATTTTTTTCAAATTGATCTCTGAAACTATTTCAAGCATCCTTCCGAATATTCCCCCGTCCCACAAAAAAAAAACACATTTTGCTTTAAAGTATTAATAAGTAAATAAAGTTTTCAAATTTCTAAATTTGAAAAAAAAAGAATACACATGAAAAATTAATTTTATTATTTGCGCAAGATTATTAGGGATAAAATACAACCTACACACTCGGCGACAAGAACTAGAGTTAGTTTAGATAATGAAAAAGAATACTGATTACCAAAAATATAAGCGCCATCTATTGGCGTAAAAACAAACTCATGCTAACCCTAACAAGAACATTAAAATCTTTAAATTTCTGAAATAAGTTTCTTTAATAGAAACTATATGTGATATAATCCCTAACAATATAAAAAACAATAAAAATCAACAATTTATTTGTTTTAATTCGCTTTCTTTTTAAGAAACAGCTCCAAGCTGCTGGTGATTGAGAGAAAAAAATCTGACCTGCCGAATCACGCTTGAGTCAGAATGAAGGCGAATTTAACCAGTTTCGGTTGGTGTGAATGTGGAAAGCGAATTTTTGCTTATTTGAGCGGGAAATTATGAAGCCGAATCCTGGTCGATCAGACAAGCTTGATGGTGAATGAATCGGAGTCGTTTGGTGTGAAGGGAGCGTTAGGGTTAAATCTAAATTTTAGATGGTGAAAAGAATATAGTGGCAGAATGTAATAAATGCTCTAGTGTTATTAAAATGAATGAAGGAAGTAAAAACTGGGACTCCATACATATTTAAAAACGAAACATGATGCAAAATTGTTATAGAGGAAATAATATAATTGCGATGAAGATACAAATTTTAGCACACTTTCTATGCCCAAACCATCAGGGATTTTAGATTATTTTGAAAAAAAAAAGATAATTCGGAGGAAATTATTGCACAAAATTACGTTCCAGGGTTAATGATAGTGCAATTGATGCATTGTTTTTTTAAGATCACATTTCAAAAATTTGTACTAGTATCACAGACTGAATAGCGATATTTGCACTTTTTTGTGATTTAAATAAACAAGATGTTCCTTTACTTTGTGTGTCTGTGTTCTTTATATACTGTTATAATTTATAAGTTACAAATTATTTTTTTGTGATATTTACACTCTCTAATAAAACTGGCAAATATAAAACAAAATAAATTAAAGGTAAAAAAACTTTTTTAAAAACAAGCTTTTTTTTACTTAAATGCTCTAAAAGGAATAAAATAAACTTTTCTTTTAAAATTTTTTTGCTATCAACTTATAAAGTCCTTATACAATTTATGATATAACAGCTTGTCGCGAGATTTAAGTACTCATATTTACTTAGTCTGAAAATTTTAAAAATTAAAATCAATCAGATCAAGTTATTTAATTTGCTTTTTTATGTACACAGTAAATCTCGCGACAAGCTGTTATATCATAAATTGTATAAGGACTTTATAAGTTGATTGCAAAAAAAGTTTTAAAAGAAAAGTTTATTTTATTCCTTTTAGAGCATTTAAGTAAAAAAAAACTTGTTTTTAAAAAAGTTTTTTTACCTTTAATTTATTTTTTATTTTTTAGTTATCGCTAGACAGAGGTTTCTCAGTCTGTTAATCTCATTCAACGCATCTGTTGTGAATAAAAATGATTTGTGTGAATGAGTGGCTGCATGGCGCCACGTTTTTGTAACTGTGAAGAGGTTGTGTGACGTCATTATGTTCTGTATATAAAAAGGGTGAAGCAATCAGAGTCGATTTCATCACCCGCCATGCACCAATAAGAGAGCTCCCTTTCAGCTCTCCGCCATGAACTCAGAAATCTGCACAACCCAGGAAATAACTCTAACAATTGGCTCGACCAATCAGCTGCTTCCTACATGCTAGCAGGATACAACCCACAGTCGTTCCACATATATTTTTCGGATATGGGATGGAGGCTCGCTTCGCGAGCCATATGCCCAGAATTGTCACCGTAGTCACGTGCTCACTCTCACTCGGTAGTTCTGAATAAACTAAGTTACTTTAATTGACTGGCTCGAGACTGAATTTCTTCCTCCAACGCCGAGCATCGGGTAGATGCAGCTCGCAGAATTTTAGAATTGAAATTGTTCTTTACATAAGTTTTTGGTACCCTCGGCGGGATTGGTTGTTGGTTGGAAGCGAAACTGAAACCGAATTTAAATTATTGAACTATAAAATGGAAGTGAATGCTTTGAAAGCGGCAAGAAAAGGCCTGAGAACAGCATTTTCTTTCAGTCTGAAAAAGATTGAAACCGAACTCATAAAAGAAAACATCGATATGAATCAACTTTCGATTCTGAAAACTCAATTTATCGATAAATTTCAGAGACTTGACACTTGTCAGAGTCAAATTTCTGAACAACTCTTGGATACAGAAGAGGCCGTGCAAGAATATTTAGATGATATGGAAGACGCAGAAAACTACCGTGACCGCTACATCGAAATGTGTACTCGAGTAGATTTGAAAATACGAGAAACCGTTGTTCCTACCGAAATTGAAAAGAGAAGCTTTAAATTACATAAAATCGAACTAAAGAAGTTCAGCGGTGAAGCTAAAGACTCTTTGGCCTTCTGGAGTCAGTTTCAGAAAATTCACAATGATAAAGGCATTGTGGAAGAAGACAAAATGCAATATTTATTGCAATCCGTGGAACCGAAATCGAAAGCAGAACGATTAGTGTTGAGTTTCCCTGCAACGGCGGAAAATTATCCTAAAGCCATCAATCAATTAAAAGAGATTCGGTCGTGAAGATTTGTTAGTACAAATTTACGTACGTGAACTTTTAAATTTAGTAATGAAGAACGCTGTGTGTGTTTCTGGAAGAACGAAAACTGATTTGTCGGCCTTGTACGATGAACTTGAAGGGAAATTACGATCGTTGGAGAGCCTTGGACGAACACAAGAAAAATATGGAGATTTCCTTACACCATTGGTCGAGTCCTGCTTACCCGAGGAAATCCTGATGGCCTGGGAAAGAAAACGGAATACTGAAACAGACGCTAAAGGATCGCGAACTCTAGAACACTTAATGACTTTCCTTTGCCTGGAAGTCCAAGGGGAAGAGATGGTGCAGCTGGCAAAATCCGGTTTTGGAACTCCTATCCGAAAAAGAGATTCTCCAACTGAAAGGATTAAGCCGACTGAATTAATGACTGCATCAGCTCTGGCAAGTTCCGGAAAGTCCTCAGGTAAGAAAATCAATAACTGTGTATTTTGTGAGAAGTATCATCCCAGTGAAAATTGCTTTAATGCTAGAAAAATGTCTTTAAATGCTAAGAGACAATTGTTATTAAGAAAAGGTGCTTGTTTTATTTGTTTAAATAGATCTGGACATTTGAGTAAAAATTGTGATATTGAAAATGATATTAAATGTTCTAAATGTAATTATTCTCATTTTGAAATTATGTGTCCAAAATTAAATAAGAATTATGATCAAAAATTGTAATCTCTATCAAGTAACTGCAACGGAAACCAAAGTATTTACTTTCAAACTCTCTGCGTTTTCATTCGCCTTAAAGATCAGGAAAAAGGAAAGTTAGAGTTCTGATTGATACCGCTTGTGAAAATAGCTACATTAGTGAAAGTGTTACTAGTATTTTGAAGGCCACTCTCCACTTATAAAGAGGAAACTATAATTCATTCTCTATTCGGGGGCAACGAAACTAAACCGAAACATCACAGTGTATATTCTATTGAGGTCAGTGATATGATACGCTCTTATGCATGCTGTTTTGAAGTGCTATCCGAAAAGAAAATATGTGGATTTATTTCTAAGATTGAGGATAAGCATATTTTAAATGAGTTAAAAAATAAAGAAATTATTTTATCGGATTTAAATTGTAAATAAACGGAAATTGGGCTTTTGATTGGGGCTGATAATATAGGAAAATTATTGACTGGGAATTTAATTGAATTTGATTCGGGTTTAACAGCTATTGAAACTAAACTAGGATGGACGGTAATTGGAAAAGTATGTTCGAACGATAAAAACGTTATGTTAACGACATCGTCTTTGCATGTTCGGAATGTTAGCGTTAAAGAATTATGGGAACTTGATGTTTTAGGAATAACGGATCCCTTACTTAATGAGAATACGAAAGAAAATTTTGAATTAACCGATTTTAAGAATAAATGAAAATTCTTCCCGATGGGAGATATGAAGTTAAACTCCCATGGAAATGTAACTCTGAAAATTTGCCCAGTAACAAAGAACTAACATGGAAAAGACATCTACGGATGATGAGTAAATTAAGAAACGGTAAATTTTTTGAGGATTATAAAAGTGTGTTTAGGCAATGGGAAGATTTAAATATCATTGAACGTGTGCCGGAAGTAGAATTGAACAATGAATGCCATTATTTACCGCATAGACCCGTGATTAAATTAGATAGTGCGACTACAAAAATCCGACACGTATTCGATGCTTCGGCCCGTGAAAAAGGGAAACCATCTTTGAACGACTGTTTATATAAAGGCGTAAACCTTATTGAACTGATACCTGACATTTTAGATCGTTTTAGAATTTATCCAGTCGGAATTGTAGCCGATATTGAAAAGGCGTTTTTGGTGCTATCTGTTGCACCGAAAGATAGAGATTATCTCAGATTTTTTCCCCATGCAATGAAAAACAATTAGTGTACAGGCATTGTCGAGTTGTGTTTGGGGTGTCTTCAAGCCCTTACTTATTGAATGCATCTATTATGCATCTTTTGGAAAACTGTAATTCCGAATGTAAGGAAGTTGCACAAAAGTTAAAATCTTCCTTTTATGTTGATAATTGTGTAACTGGTGTTTTCAGTGCTGATGAAATAGAGATATTTATTGAGAAGACTAAATTAATTATGTCGGAAGGATGTTTTAATTTACGTATTTTTGAGAGCAATGTGGCGAGTAAAAGTGTTGATAAACACTCAGGCGAAACTTTTATTTTGGGTATCATCTGGGACTTGGATAATGATGTTTTGAAATGTTGCACGAATTTCGACTCATTAACGTGCGAAGTGAAAATAACGAAACGATTAGTTTTGTCTACGGTGCAAAAAGTTTTCGATCCCATTGGAATGTTGGCGCCGTCTACATTGCTCCCAAAATTACTATTGCAGGAAATATGGGAAATGAAAAAAGCATGGGATCAGGAACTACCTCAGAATATTGTAAACAAATTTATGAAATGGTTTAATGAAATTCAAATTTTGAAAGATGTAACTGTACCACGTTGTATGAAAATTGATATTTTTACTGAATTACATGTATTTGTTGATGCAAGCAAGGGGTCATATGCGGGATGCGTCTTTGCTCGATCAATAGTAGATTCTAGAGTTAGCGTAATTCTCGTTAGAACGAAGTCTAGAGTAGCTCCTCTCAAACGTCTAAACTAATGGCTTGTAGTGTAGGTGCTCGACTTTTAAATTCTATTTTGAAAGCACTTAATATGCCGGACTTGAAAGTTACTCTTTGGTCCGATTCCACAACAGCACTTTGGTGGATTAAAGAATATGGAAATTGGTCGGTTTTTGTAGCTAATAGGGTAAAGGAAATTAGACAATTAACTCAAATTCAGTCATGGAAGTATGTTCCAGGAAACATGAATATCGCGGATTTACTATCTCGTGGTTGTTCTCCACGACAAATGCTTAATTCTAGATGGTGGGAGGGGCCTTCCTGGTTGAAACAAAATTCGGAATATTGGCCAGATGGTGAAATCAGTTGCGAGCCTCAAGAAGTTAACATAGAGAGAAAAAAAAACTAAAAATGCGAATGTTGATCTAGCAAACGATGCACCCCCCTTGCTTATATGTAATGTGTCTGATTATGATAAAATGATAAGAGTATTTGCATGGATTTTAAGATTTGTAAATAATTGTCGCAAAGACTATAACAAATGTAAGGAACATGAACTTTCTGTTGCTGAAATTGAAAATTCTGAAAAACAATTGATTCGTTTAACTGAGACATATTATTTACCTGATGTTGAATCTTTAAAATTTGTTACTTTTATTGATAATGATAATATTTTAAGAGTAAAATCTAAAATAACTGAACGAAATGATGAAAGTTCTTTTTTGTATCCTATATTGTTACCTGATAAATGTGAATTTACAAAACTTTTGATTGAAACTATACACAATTATGAACTTTTTTTGAGATCTATACACAAAAAGAACTGTCATGCAGGAATCCAAATAATGCAATCATTAATTAGAGAAAGGTTCTGGATTATCAGAGCTAGAAAAACTATTAAGAGTATTTTGAATGAATGTTTTATTTGTGCTCGTTTTAAAGTGAAATCATTGTCAAGCGGACCATCACCTTTACCACCAGACCGTGTGAATGATTGCGCGATATTTGAAGTTGTAGGAATTGACTTAGCTGGACCTCTCTCTCTCTCTCTCTCTCTCTGTTTTTAAAAACTGGCGAAAAGCGAAAAGGTATGGATTACATTGTTTACTTGCGCAGTCTATCGCGCACTACATCTTGAATTAGTAAACGCTTTATCTTCTGATGCCTTTTGCTAGCCCTTAGGTGTTTCATTTCCAGGCGCGGGAGGCCCAGGATAATTTACTGTGATAACGGTACTAATTTCCGTGGTGCTTTCAATGACCTTGCGAAATTGGATTGGCATAAAATATCGAGAGAAACATCAACTCAAAAAATAGTTTGGAAATTTATACCACCCACCGCCGCATGGTGGGGAGGCTGGTGGGAAAGGTTGGTTCGCATTATCAAGGAACTATTGAGACGTTCTCTTGGAAAATAAATATTGTCCTATGAAGAATTGTCTACAGTGATTTGTGATTGCGAATTTTTAATCAATAGTAGACCTTTAACTTATATATCTGAAAATCCACAGGAATTTGTCCCTCTTACTCCAGCAATGTTTTTAATAGAGAATCGCTGTTCCGATACTACCGATATTGACGAATTGAATTCGGGAGACTTAAGAAAAAGAATGAAATATAGAATTAAACTTTTAAGTGATTTAAGACAACGTTTCAGGAAAGAATATCTAAGTGAGCTAATACAAAAACAGAATGATAATCGCGTGCGGGAACCCCGAATTGGGGAAATGGTCTTAATTGGAAACTACAATAAGAAACGTTTGTCTTGTGGCCTATAGCTAAGATTATAGAATTAATCCTTGGTCGAGATGGGGAAATTCGAACAGTTCGGCTAAAAACTCAACATGGAACAGTAATACGCCTCGTGCAACGTATCTTCCCTTTGGAAGTACAAGCGATTGCTAATAGCGATAAGGAGTTGAAAGAGGAATCAATTTCTGTTAAAAGTACTACACCTGAAAAGGTCTTGAATACTAATGATGCAATTGTAAAAGAATATACTTCTTCTGGAACATTGGTTAAAGAACCGAAGAGACTTGATCTTTTGAATTATAACTGTTATAGGTTTGAGACTCTCCCCAAGTCTCAAAGGGGGGAGTATGTTGTGAATAAAAATGATTTGTGTGAATGAGTGGCTGTATAGCGCCACGTTTTTGTAACTGTGAAGAGGTTGTGTGACGTCATTATGTTCTGTATATAAAAAGGGTGAAGCAATCACGTGCTCACTCTCACTCGGCAGTTCTGAATAAACTAAGTTACTTTAATTGACTGGCTCGAGACTGAATTTCTTCCTCCAACGCCGAGCATCGGGTAGGTGCAGCTCGCAGAATTTTAGAATTGAAATTGTTCTTTACAGCATCATTGTTGAAAGATCGTTTGCCGGTTAATTTTGAACAGTCCAGCTAAGGGGTACTCAACATTTTTTTCCGCCAGGCTGCATACATATGATAGGTATGTCACTCGAGCCGCAACAAGAGGACAATGGAAAGGTGTGGGAGGGGATAAACACTATTAGATCAAAACAACATTGGACGAAGAAAAATTAATTAAAATATTAAAACTCAATCTCTCTTTTTTTTTTTTGCTTTTACTATAACACTATATTAAAAACGAAAAGCAAATTTTTTTTTTGTAAATCCGTAATTTTATACCATTTTTTTTCAATTTTAATGCAAAATTTGGATAATACTATTCTACAAACGAGAAAATATTTTCATGTTACTATATTTAAAAACGACGAAGTTTTTAAATGTTTTATTCAAAATTTGAGTATTTTTTGACAAATCGTAAAAAAAAAAAAAGTTTTTGGTCTTTTATTTTTCAAATGACTGATTCTAAAAGAAAAAAAACCTGAACTTTTTTAGTGCAGAATATCGATTCATTAACACGAAAAAAATCATACGGAATGATTTAGAAATCATTTTCATGAAAACGCATCGATTTTGACTCATTTTAGAAAAAATTGTAAAAAATAGAAATATTATTATTTTTTTAAACAAATTATACCGTATCGTAGCGAAAAAAATTATCTTTCCCATTAGGCTATTATTTATTGTCTCAGTTTCAGAGAAAGATTAAGATGGTATTTTAAGAAAGGTCGAAGAGAGAGAGAGAGAGAGAGAGAATCGGAACTTCTTTAAGCACTATCCGATAAGCTAACAGGAAGAATAAAAAGCTAACAGGAGTAAAAGTTTTTCAATTAAGATCTTTTCAACTAATTGTGATATCAGAATATAAATCATCAAAACATGCATTGTCAACCTAAACGTGTATACAAAATTTCAGCTCAATTGGTTGAAGACATCGAATTTACATTGCAAATTAAATAAAAGCTTGTAAAATATAACATACTTGGTACGTGTATAGAGTAGAAGTATTATAAAATATCTCGTAGTATAAATCAAATATTTTACACGAAACGAAAAAAGTATAATTGGAGGCGCAAGGTATCAATCCCTGCTAAGCGAGCGCTCTACCATCTGAGCTGCGCTCCTGGTCGACACCTGTGTTATATTGTAAACATGCTCACTTAACACCTGAACAAGATCGTTACAGTAACTAGGTCAATTATAAGTGTTACAGGAGAAACTGGAATCGAGTAAAGAATGTATATTAGAGAATTTTTCAAAGTAAATAGTTTTATAGATCTGTCTTTCTTTTAGTGTTCCCTGTAGAACAGTAAAAATATAACATTCTTTGTACGTATGCAGAGTGGAAGTATTGTAAAATATATCTCGTTCTACCAAATTAAACGAATTTCAAAAATATTTTATACGAAAAAGTAACAATTGGAGGCACGGGGTATGGATCCCCGAGCCTCTCACATGCCAAGGAAGTGCTCTACCATCTGAGCTACGCTTTTGGTCGACACCTGTGTTATTGTAAACATGTTCGCCTTAACACCTAAACAAGATCGTTACAGTAACTAGGTCGATATCGGAATATAAATCGTCAAAACATGCATTGTCATCCAAACTAAACGTGTATACAAAATTTCAGCTCAATGGGTTGAAGACATCAGCTTCAAAATTGAGTAGCAAGATTCCACCCGAACATTTTACATTGAAAGTGAAAAAAAGCTTGTAAACATATAGGAAAGAATACGGAAATTTAAATTTGTTCAAGAGAAATAATTTTCGAATGAAAATTAAAGGGATTTAAAGTAAATTTAAAAACTGCGAGCTCCCGGGAATCGAACCCTGGGTAATTCCTTTGAAGTCAGCTTCTCTAAGGGTTTGTGGAAAGAGGTAAAGTAAGCTTCTAACATGGGTAAGAGTTTTTTAATTAATATCTTTTTAACTAATTGCGATCTTGGAATATATATGTACAAAACATGCATTGTCACCCAAACTAAATGTGTATACAAAAGTTTAGCTTGCTCATTTTAAGACATCAGCTTCAAAATTCAGCTGCAGGATTCCACCCGAACAAATTACTTTAATTAATATCTTTTTAACTAATTTTCATATCGGAATATAAATATACAAAACATGCATTGTCATCTAAACTAAACGTGTATACAACATTTCAGCTCAATCGGTTGAAGACATCAGCTTCGAAATTGAGTTACAAGATTCCACCCGAACATTTTACATTGCAAGTTAAATAAGAGCTTGTGTAAAAACAACTGCGTTTTCGTGTTTTTTTCTAAAATATCCCGGTATTAAGATCTGAGAAATACCGAATGCCGGTATTGAACTTTTGGTTCGATATTGCAATCCCTAATTCTAAGCTGTACCCGATTTTTAATAGCATAAGCATCGGGAAAAAAAGTGCTGCTTAAATTCGAATAAATAGGGCAATATCGCGATTTGGAAGTATCTGCATCTTTAAGTTCGCCTTTTTTTCTTTTAAAAATACTATCTGGCATTTTCTATCATGGAACATTTTCAACAACCTGATCAAGTTCAGGACTAAGTTTTTGATAAAATAGACGCTGGGATATCTTTGAGCAATATATTTTACACAGATAGAATTTATAATTAAAGTTAATTCAAAATATATCCATTTTAGTTAAATATATGATGAAATTTTTAAGTAGTAATACTTTTTTATATAACTTTTTTATGAAAAAAGAAATATGTGAGAGATTATCATATGTGAACACAGATTTGTTGTTCATTGTAGTTTTTTTTAGTATTGTAGTTGAAATATTGATTTTTATTACTAGTTTATTTTTAAATTAGAAAATAAAGCATTCACACAAAAAGATAATCAGCTGAATAACCTTTTAAAAACATTACTTTCAAAAAATTGAAACACTTAATTTTCTAAATATTTAAACGGTGTTTTCATTTTTGCATTTAACGCAAATATACATAATTTTTAATTTTAGAAAACTTTTAAAATGTATGACGAAATTTATAAACGAAGGGAAAATATAACTAATAATGTTTGTTTTTTTAATCTCGCAATTACGAATCGAATTGCTCGATTTTGAATTGTTAAGACATAGAAGTCTTACATTTCTGATTTTTTCCTCTATTAATTTACACAGAATATCTCATAATCAGTCATAAGCTATTTCCCACTTTTTTTTTGGGGAGATATTGATACTACCCACTAGAAAACTTAAATCAATCTAATTATATATATATATATATATATATATATATATATATATATATATATATATATATATATATATATTACAAGTTATTTTACCATATTATTCTTTTAAAACAATCTGTTACTCAGTATACACTGGTGTGCAAAAATTAAGGACGAGATGGTTTTTTCAATATAACTTTGTACAAAAGCTTTCCAAATCAACACATTTAATACCGTAAGATCCCCAATACGTAGGGACATGTGTAATATGTAAGCAACATTTACTAAAAGAGAAATCAGAGGGATAAAAAGAAGCTTGATCGAAAAAGCATGGAGCGCAATGCGACTGAAGGCCGAAACATCCCTGTGATGGGTGTCCAGCAAAAAACATCCGGTCTTTAGTAGGGGATATGATCTCCCCTGACTGCTAGGCAGGTTTCACAGCGTCTGCCCATGCTGAGAATGAGGGTGTCAATGAGTTGTTGAGGCTTTGCTGCCCATTCGTCTTGCAGCGCCAATCGCTCCCGAATCGTTACTGGTGGTAAGGTACGAGCTGCCAAGCGTCTGCCTAGAAAATCCCATACGTGCTCAATGGGAATGAGATCCGGAGATCCTGCCGGCCAATCCATACGTTCAATATCCTCACTCACTAAGAGCTGTTCGGCAGCTACTGTGCGATGACATGGTGCATTGTCGTCCATGAAAAGGAACTGCAGACCCATAGCGCCTCTCAAAAGACGCACATATGGAAGAAGAATCTCGTTATGATAACGGGTCCCGTTGACTGTACCTGCGTCGAAGATGTGAAGGTCTGTATGACTACCAAGCATGATGCCTCCCCAAACGAGAACACCGCGACCTCCATACCTGTCTCTTTTAATGATGTTCGAGGGATGATTGCGGCTTCCCCGCTCTCTCCAGATGAGTATGTGATGAGAATCGCTACTCGATCTGAATCTGCTCTCATCTGTAAAGAGTACTCTTCCCCATTCATTGTCTCTCCAATTCCGGTGTTCCCGGCACCACAGAGAACGCCTTCTCCGATGGGCAGGCGTTAAAGGTACACACCGTACAGGGCGTCGTGCAAACAGACCACCACCGTGCAGTCTTCTGGCCACGGTAAAATGCGATATCGGTCGTCCAGTCGCCTGTATCGTGTGTCTAGCGATTTCTCCCGCTGTCTGCCGCCTGTTTCTTCTGGCCTGTAAGACAATGTACCGGTCATCTGTGGGTGTGGTTCCTCGTGGACGACCACTACTGAACCCCGGATAGCTTTTCCTGTAGTTTTAAATTGTCTCCAAAGTCGTGAAACGATGCTGTGAGCAATTCCGAACTCTGCAGCCACACTTGTCACACTGCGGCCTTCCTCCAACTTCCCAATGATTCGACCTCGGGTAAAAGCATCCAGATGTCGTCTAACAGATTGATTATTCACCATTTTTCGCTGAGGCAGCAAATCGGTGTGATTTTAACTGCTATACGGCGTGCACACAATCTCTTTGCCAGAAATACTGATCTTACACCGACAACATGCTTTATACTACTCAGACACTCCCCCATTACGTCTACCTGCATATCTGCGCATGTGCTACCGTACATCACCTTACTTAATCTCCTGATTGGTCTTTCTGTCCGTTCTGCCTCTTCGTTCAGCTGATATGCTAATTTTTTGACTTCGTCCTTAATTTTTGCACACCAGTGTAATCCGACTACGTTCGGAACCGTGATTTTGCAAAAGCGTGTAAATGAATAATATTTATGATATTTAGTGTCACTTAGATTAGAAAATGTATATAAAATTGTTTTAAGAATAGTATTGCAATAAAAAATTATTTAAGTACAATATTGTGACAAAAAATGAACATAGAATGACCCATTTTCAAAGTATTCTCCTTTTTTGAAAAATGCTTCTATTGTAATAATATTTTGCCTGTATGTAGCTCATTTTGGAGATAAGTATAAATATAACAAACTAACAATTTAACCAACTAAATTAGAGCATGAAATTTACTGTTTTTTTTTTCAATTCTGTAAAACGTGATAGTCATTCCTTAAAAATATGTTCGCTTCGGTCAGTTTCTTTCATAACTCATATATCGAAATATACAGTATCTTTCATGGCTATGAGTGCATGGTATTTCGTCCCCTCCCCCACCCTTTTTTCAAATGTTAACTCGTTAAGAAGAAGCATTTCTAACAAAACGAAAATTCGATGAAGCGGTTGCCAGCGAAATTAATCGCTTATACCCAGAATCGCGAAGAAAGAATGAATAAGAAAGACCGATACCTGAATTCACTCCCCCCGCAGTGGGAGGCTGGAGGAAGAGAGCGGTCTGAACGAGGACGAAACTGGAGTGACGTCACGAGGGCGAGAAGGGAAGACCGCAGGAAGGGAGGGCTTAACCAACACCTCCTAGATAGAAGGCCTGGCTATTGAAATGAGAGAGGCTTGTGACGTCACATATAGTAGGTATAGAAATCCCGCCTGATTTGAAGTTCACTTTACTCGCCTACGCCATTTTGATTGTTGTTCTTGTACAGTTCGCAGCTTTCTACATTTTTATTGCAGATTTTCAATTAATTTGTGCCTATTTTGGATAAAACCATAAAAAATGGTCTACACTTAGTTGTACAGAATTGCAATAGCAATTATAAAGGTACTGGGACAGACAGTAAAAACGTTTGGATTCCCAAAAGAGGACTTTCTTCGAAAAAAATGGATACAAGCCATTTCAAGAAAAGATTTTGCTCCATCAAAGTATACGAAGGTAAGTTTTTAATTTTATTCTATTTATGGAAATTGTAATAATATCTTTATTTTAAAAGTCTACAAATAACTTTAATAGGTTGTTCGATAAGACCTTTGAAAATGTACTAATTTCTTTTTCTTCATGTGAGTTTCTTAAACATTGGCAATTCATTTTTATTTATCTATAATGATAAAGGTGTTTTGTTCTTGAAATAAATATTTTGTAGCCCTAATAAAATTTATGTTTCTAAAAATGAGCCCAAACAAGCGTTGTTAATGAGACAAAAACTGTCTAGTGTTTTTGCTATTGCTGCTTTATTTTTGTGTCTCATTTACCAAATACCTTTTCGTAGAATCAACGAAAGTATCTTAAGTATTAATAGTTTGTTAGCAAAGAAAGCCCATTATGATATACAGCTCGTAGTCAATGTAAATATGGACATAAGCAACCATTTATAGTATATTTTGTATATTAATATGATGTGAGATACAAAACGTATTCACAACAACAACAACAAAAAACTAGCTGATTTTTTTAACTATTAGGATGACTGTAAAAGTAAGCTGAAAACAGATAAACATGAATCACACAATTCGTTAACTTCATTTTAAAAAAATCAAGTTATCAGAGAAATTTTAGTTAATTCTAACAAATATTTTTTGTTGATGCAAAACAATATATATATATATATTTAATTTTATAGGTTTGTGAATTACACTTTTCAGATGATGCAATACGAAGATACACCGGAGGGGGTTATATTCTAGGGATGGCATATAACAGTGAACAAGCTGCTACTTCACACAGCATATGTGTTCATGATTCAAAGTCTTCTTTCACCTCTTAAAGAAGTAGTTCATATAATGCCAGTGAAAAAAATCGATGGAGAAAAATTGTTTGCGGTTGTTAAAAAAACTATCGTAGAACTTGATGGTATATGATTCAAAGTTATAGGTGTAGTTTCTGACAATAATTCTATAAATCGAACAGCAATGTCAAACTTTTCTGTTCCTCCCAAATTGAGTATTGTATATCCACATCCTTTTGATTTTTCCAATCCTTTATTTTTTGTTATTGATTCAGTGCACATTTTTAAATGCATTCGTAACAATTGGATTAATCAAAAAAAATGCAGGTTAATGTTTTTATTTTCCAGATTTTGAAGATCATAATAAGTTTACATTATTAGAAGCAAATTTTTCTAAGTTTGCTTATGGTTTAACTTTGAAGGCTTTATGTCCTACAAATCTTGAAAAACAAAATGTGAAACTTGTGCTTAAGATATTTAATAATTTTGTTATTCAGGGGCTTCAACTATTAGGAGAGCAACATAAACTAATTAGTTATGAAACAACATCAATTTTTATTTCTTTAATTTGTACATGGTGGAAAATAGTTAATGTTAAAACACCTTTAAAGGGACAACATTTGTTTGATCCTTATCAGCAACCGATTACTTTATCTCCAGACAACCAAACATGTGAATTCTTGCATAAAATTTTGTCATTGTTAGACTCGTGGAAGGGAAAAAATTGTACTACTGGCACCATTACTAAAGAAACACATCTTGCTTTTATTCATACCACATACGCTTTACTTGAAATGTCAAAATATTGCATTGACGAATTAAAATTTCAGTATTTTCTTTCCGGAAAAATTCAAACAGATGCGTTAGAAAGTCGTTTTGGGAAATATAAAACACTTTCAGGTTCTCAATATTTAATATCAATTCGGCAGCTTTATGAAGTAAAAGCTAAACTAAGAATGCAAAAATTTTTACTTCTAACTTTGGTTTCAAACACATATGGCCAGCTTAACTTAAAAGACATTCATTTGGAAGATTGGTTTAATGAAAATCCTTTAGAGTGATTAGTATTGCATAATTTTAATATTACACTATCTGAAAAAGATTTTCATGATGCTCAGCCGTATCTACCTGTTTTAACATAGCTGGTGTTTGTGCTAGAGCAGCACTTAAAAAATTAAAATGCGACTTTTGTTCCAAATCACTTGTTCTTAATAAATCTTTTGAACTAAATTCTAACTATGATTTAATACGTAACTTAAACAGAGGAAGTTTATCGTGCCCTTCTCCAGATGTTGTTACAGGAGTGCTCTACAACTATAAAATAGTTCAGTAACTTCTTTCTAATGATTATGAAAATATGTTCCTTAAACAAAATAATCAACGTCAAATTGCCTCAGAAATATCGATTAGTTTGATAAATTCAAATGAATTTATGCATGGTACCAATAAAGTTTTATAACATATTTAATTCACATTTGCAACAATGTATAACTGCTTTTGTTGGAAGAAAAAGTACCAAAGATTTAAAGAAAGAAAAGTAACTGCGACAACAGTTGAATAAATTGTATAATCTATTTTTATGTATGTATTTATTTTTCCTGTATATATCTATAATTATATAGTATAGATTTTTGTCTAAAAATATATTTGAAATTTATTTAATAATTCTTAATGCTATGATTGTATTTGATACCAATAAAGCTACTGCTTTAAATTTGTTTGTCTTTTTTTTTTTGCTTTGAAAATAATACCTACTTTATTAGCTAAATGAATTACATTTTTACATATGGGTGTATTATATTTTCTCTCTATATATACATTTATTTTAGGTATATATCTATGCTTTAATGTATGTACAATTTATCTAAAACATATATTTTTAACTTATTTTACTATAACCTGTTATATTGTTATTTATGGGAACTTTATATTTTGGTAATTTTTAATGCTGTTATTGAAGAGAGTGAAGAATTTTTGCTTATTGCTGTGCATGATACCAATAGTTTTAAAACATTTAATCTACATTTTTAACAATGCATAATTGAATAACTATCATTGGAGGGAAAATATAGAAACATTTTAAGCAATGAAAAGTAACTGACAAATAGCAAAATAAACTGTAATCTGTTTCTGTGTACATATTTAAATTCATGTACGTATCTGTAATTATATATGTATGGATTTAATAAAAAATATTTTTGTCAACTTATTTTATGGTAATTTTTCATGCTGTTATGCAGACAGCAAACTTTTGTTTATTAATTTGATACCAATAAAGTTTTAAAACATATTTAACTACTTTTGAGGGAAAAAGTACTAAAAATTGAAGGGAAGAAAAGTGACAGACAAACAGCTAAATAAACTGTGTAATCTATTTTTAAGTATATATTTATTTTCCTCTATATATCTATAATTATACAGTTGTAGATTTATCTACAAATATATTTGAAATTTATGTAATACTACTTGATGTGCGATACCAATAAAGTTACTGCTTTTAAATTTGTATGTCATTTTTTGTTTTGAAAACTATTTCTAATTTTATTTTCCTCTTTGTAACTATTCTGAAAAAAAAATAAGAAGATAAATTTTAAAATTAAGAAATAATTATAGTTATGTAAAAAAAGAAATATACGAATACAAAAGGCTCTTATAATTTGCTACAATGTAATAAATGTGTTTATGTTCAACGCAATGCGTTCGTAGTAATGGATAATCATTACTTGCAATTATTATTTAAATAGGAAAACTAATATTTACTCATGTTTTATGTGCATGAAATACAATTTAATGATTAATTTACTAATTTTTTTAATCTCCTGTAAAAAAAAGAGTATAATTAGTTTATAACAAAAAGTATTCAAAAAAATACATCAGAGAATCTCCGTAGGCGATGGACGATTTCTCCCTACTAGTAGTGACGTCACAAATCAGTAGCCAGGCCTTGTATCTAGGAGATGCTGGCTTAACAGCCCCAAAACGCGTTCGAGGAGCACAAGAAAGGCAGTGGGAAGGAGAATGCTGCTTTTTTTTCTTTTTTTTTGCAGCCGGAATGAAAAGAAAAGAGTCTGCAAGGAAAAATTTACAGACGTCACAGCAGGTGGAACGAAGCTGGAGCCAGCTTTAACACTTTCTGATGAAAGGCAAATGCGTTTGAATATTGTGAAGTGTAGCAATTAAGTGTTTATGTTGTGATTACGGCGGTTTCAAGGGCAGATTCCATTGAGTAGTTTTGTAAGCAAAGTTTAGTTTAGAGTGAGGATACGTGAATAGTGTTTGTGCTTTAATTACTGGATTGTCATGATTTTGGATAGAAGTAAAAACATTTCTAGAAGTTCTAGTGATGTAATTATCAATCGGCTCCATGTGTAAGTCGTGATGTATGACACTATTTCTAATGTACCAAGGTGCGTTAGTAATGATTCTAAGAATTTTGTTTTGAATGACTTGAATGCGTTTTGTATGGGTCGGGGCCGCTGCCCCCCATACGGGGGACCCGTACGTTATCGGAAGCATTTTTTTTGTCGAACTTAACAACTTTTGAACTAAGTTCTCTTCTCCCTGCCCTATTGTTATCGTGTTTCCTCTTTGGCTGAAATGAATGATTTCATTGGAAAGAGTGTGGAAGAAAGATACTTATCGCCTATTTTGGAAATCTTTAGACAAGTATTGACGCCAAAGTCTGTACAACAGCGAATGTCGTCTAAGAATTCTGTCATTCTTAACTTGGCTGCAGTACAGTACCCCTTAGCCATCGAGGTAGAGAAATAACTTAATTCCCTCTTTTACTTAATGTATGCGAAATTTTTGGTAAGTACTGGAATTTATGTTTCTTTTCATAATTGTAAATTTTTGCTAATTTATATAATATTCTTCCATGTTAGTTTGATAGATTAATAGCTTGCTGTTTGCTTACTCGAGCAAATTTTAGGCCTAAGTATTTCCCGACCATGGTTTATATTCTTTTATTTTCGTGCGCTATTATGTATAAATTGTCTACTGAAAGGGGACCATTAGGATCTTATAAATCAAGGATGACCTTATTCCACTACTTTAAATGAAATACAGCCTTACAAAACATAATAGTTTTCCATTTTGTTCTGTTGACTCTTTTTCATATATCAAGTTTTTTTGTTGTTAGTTCTAGATTTCAGAATTTTAAGCTTTATAGGATTTTAATCTATATCTATGTGATTTCTTATATTATTATCTTAGATTATTCTTATATTATTATACTTTCTATATTCTATATTATTTATTCTATATTTTTATATTATTTTCTTATATTATTATATTATTTCTTATATCTATGATATTTTATATCTTTTTTTTTGCATACAATTCTGGTTTGCATCTAATTCCAAATAGTTAAACTCTAATGTGAGAATATCGATCATTTGGATTGACATGGCATTAGTGGGAGTTATGAGCAATGTGGGAGTGGGGATTGTTGTAGGAAATATGAGAAATTTTTCAGAAATTGTGAATTGAAGTATTGATAGGATGTTCTTAGCAGGGCTGATCCTAGGCTATCGGCTGCCCTCGTGCAAGCACCTAATGTGCCGCCCCTCTAGAGAACTTTTCATATTTTGACTAATACTTAACGCTGACGTTAGAAAATCATCTACTTATATAGGAATAAAAAGTAAAACACATTAGTAACAACTCAAATAAAATTTGAAGTGCAGACTTCATTTTTTGGCCAGGTAATGAGTTATAATAGTGACAAAATGCTTTAACAAAATAATAAACTAACAAAAATATAACCTTTAAAATAAAAATAAAAATTTTATAATTATAAATGCAAAACCACAGAATTTACTCAAAAAATACAATCTTATAAAAAGAAATACTAAGGCACAAATCTCGTGAAACAAAAAGTATATAAATCAGTCCTACTAAGACTAAGTAATAAACTGTACTGTAAAATCCGGTGTATGACACGCACTTTTAACTCAAAAAATAAGATCGAAATTTACGGTTGCGCGTTATACGCCGGGTATAAAGATGAGAGCTTTAAAAATACAAAAAAAATGAGCATAGAAATAGATTAGACTTTTACATATATCGAAATACCGTTTTTGTGAAAGAAATGACATTCCTTTTGAACTTAAATGGTTGTAATTCTGAAAGTACACTATTTTTACGAAAGCTTGGAATAATATTCGAATAAAGGACTTCAAAAACACAAGATCATTGCGCTCATACATTTCAGGTTTCTTCGAGAAAAAGGGTGTGCATGTTATACGGCGAATATGTGTAGGGGCACGTTATACGCCAGATTTTACTGTAATTATAAAATAACTTTTCAGGCTTTCTGAGAAGCAAATTTGTTAATAGTTTCGGTCAAATCCGTTTTTTCTGAGATTTCGATTCAATTGAGACTATGGCCAAATCTGAAAGCCTTTCTTGAGTCATATTATTACTCAAGAAATTTTTAATGATTTTTAATTTACTGAAACTTTTTTCATCCGAAGCTATAGAAACAGGTTAGATTAAAAAAATTCTTAATGCTAGAGCGAAATTGGGAATAAGATCATTTTTCCCTATAATTTCTAATATCTCAGTTGGCTGTTTTTACCATGACAGCCATGGATATTTTCAACATGGATATTCAAATATCTAAGGATTTACTAAGTTATTTATCTGATTGTCTAATCTATCTAATCTAATTATCTGATTGTCTACTATCTCTAATGTACAAAGTTATTCATCTGATTAATCTATAACAGTGATATTCAAACTTTTTTGGCACACAGAACTCTTAGAGCTTTAAAATATTTTCAGGGAACTTCAATCCACACACTTGGAATGTATCTTAAAATAATATTTAAACTAGATCAACATGTTAGAGATGCTTTATGTAAAGATAATTTTTAAAAAGTATTGTATTTGCTATTAAAAATTTGAAGTGCAATTTTAACTGTAGTTTATTAATTAATAATATTAATTTGAGATCTTAGTGTCATCTATCCACACACACACATGCATCGTATTTAGTAAATGGAATGAGTTCTTGAAGTTCTTACGCAATCTGTCAAAGTTTAGGACTGTAGAAAATATCTGTGTGTGCAGTCATATTCTGCGTTCGATTTGTTTTTATATTTTGTTTTTGTAGCCCTCATGTTGAGATACATTTTTCTGAATGGCTTTGAAATGTTTATTACTGTCTGAGAAGTCTTGTATATTTTGGATGCATTTGCAACCTAAAATTTAGAAGCCTGTGTTGCTGAAATACAGATTTTAGCGTCGAATACGTTGATATATTCTGATAAGTTGTTCCCTCTCCTTCTTCATTATAGTTATTTTCTTCACAAAATGAAAAAAAAAAAAAAAAGATGCGTTTTCCATTAGAAAATTATTTAATTTTGCAAAACATTGTACTAATGAGTATAAAATTATTTCTTATAACCCTGATAGAGAGTAAACAATATAATATTCACAATCTATTAGGTAATACATATAAAGAAAAAAAATATTTTATATTATTTTATTAAAAATTAAAGTATTTCAAAAGAAGATCATTATGAAGGAAATAAAAAAAATTCAATTTTATAATAACTGGGATGAGCCTTAGATATTTGTGGAAAAAATAAACTTGAAATCGGAATGGAACTGAATTCCATTTTCATACACTTTTATAATTTTCTTTTCCATTTTTTATTGTGACTCGTTGAACCATTTTGTTGGCCTTGTGGAGCATTTGGGTTCCATGGAACTCAGTTTGAAGATCCCTGATCAAAAATATAATGTACCACTATTCCATACTATCCCTCTTCTTTTAGGGTGCAATATCTCGGTCAGTAATTTAACAGATTCCAATGAGTCTGAATCAATTGTGGAATATTAGCGACTCGCGCTCCGCATGCTGTCCACAGCACACATTTTTGAGGCCTGGTCAGTGTATCACCGCACTATAATATGTAATAAAATAACAAAATTTTTCTCGAACTAGGAAAGACAATAGCAGAGAAAATCTGTCAAGTGTCAGGATTTGTACATTGAATTCTTCTTCTTCTATTTTGTTTACTATAATGTATTATTCAAAATGAACTTACGTGTCTTAGGAATATTGATTTTTTTTGCTGCCACCCCCCTAAAGTTAACCCTCTAAGCGGATAGCACGGAAAATTCCGTCAGTGTAAAGATGCTTCGAAAATGCACTGCACGGATCAAGTAACGTTTTCAAAAGCGGATTAGCCGCACTTTTCTGAAATCCTTTCCCCTTTTTAAAGGTTTAACATCTTGAAAGGTTATAAAATTGTCCCCTTTCGACCTCCCAAGTTTTAAAAGGAGGAAAGAATTGAAGTATGTTGCATTTTTGAAGGGAATAGCAAAATACGAGTAAAACGCTTTCGGAATAACTTTTCAGGACGAAGGTATCCACTTAGAGGGTTAAACCTTGTTTGCTTGGGCCAAGTATGTCTTTGAGTTTGAAACCCAACCCAAATGAACTTGCGGGCAACTTCGGAAAAACACTATATTCTCGCGGGGCGCACATAAAAATATGTACCTTTATTTCAGATTTGGAAACAAAAAAAACATTTATTGAGTGAAAATTTAAAACAGAATGAATTATTATTATTGTTTTCATTTTTTCCCCATGTATACAGACATAGATAATATAATAATGCAATGATCAAATAATGTTTAAAATATTACAGTGTGTGTGTTGCCATTTTCTTGAACATTACGGTGTTCCTTTTGAATTGATCTTTCGTTACTCATTGTTGAAATTTGATAGTGCTGTCATTCGCAAACGATTAAGTTTACGTTGTCATTTATCTTAGCACTCCTGAATACATTTTTTTTAAACTTTAAAAAACATTTCTGACTGCCTCTTGATTTTTGGGCACTCTAAACAGAAAAGGAGGGGGAAAAGTGAAAGTCACACACACAGAGAATCATGTATTATCCATAGTAAAGGATATGCATAATGCAATTCGGAATTTATTAAAAAAGTAATTTATTATAGAAAAATCAAGTGTAACTGTTTGATAAAACATAAATCTATTTTAATCTAAAGGACATTTGTATTATCAAAAAGGATTTATTTTAAAACAAGAACAGGTAACAGGCAAATACATTGTAGATTTATATATTTATAAATATAAATTTCCCCTCAGTATTAAATTTCAAAATGAAAATTTTTTAAAAATCTCATATTTAACAATTTTTAAAAAAGAGTCGGCGGGCCGCGTATTAGACACCTCTGGTCTAAATCACACCAATATTAATTTATATGAATTTTTCATTCATTATTTGTATTTCATTTTTAATTATTGCTTATCCTTACTTATTACTAATTTTCCAAGTAAAAAATAATAACAATCAATGAACTTTTCTTTTGGCTCAAAACACCTCGGATAATTTGGATAAATCAACCCCCGTATTACATGAAATGTAATATAAATATTATCAAAAACCGAACTTTTACCTAATTTGAAATAAGGGAAATAAATCCCAAACACATAAGAGCTGAATAAATGTGATAAAGCTGTTAAGGCGTATGATAACTCATTTAACACATTCGAGCGCGCACATGCTGTCAGATCTCATTACTAAATAAGTCAACTGTAAAATTTTAATTGTTTCTCTCTTTAGGCCAGGTACTCACCATTTTTTTAAAAAAAATAAAGATTACGATCAGTAGCCGTAAGTTATGTCAAGTAAAAATTTTAAAAGAAAACCTCTTTTAAAGTAATACATAATGAAGGATAATAGTGCGTAGTGATAAGGAAGAAAGTGTTTAACTGATATTTTTACGTAATGCTCTTAAATAAAATTTAATAAAAATATTTATCTTAATTATGAAAATATAATAGCTTTTTTTTAATATCCGTAACTTTACCCTCTTTTCTTACTTGATTGTGAAATTGATTTCTCGCTTAGTAAGGAATTTTTTCAATGTTTGCTATTAGTTCACTCTCTCCTATATATATATATATATATATATATATATATATATATATATATATATACACTCTGTCGCAAAAAATATATGCACCCAGAAGAAATCAAGCTACAATCACGAAACTCGGCAAGAATGTAGTCTGGTAAGAGATATGCAAATGATTAAAATTTCGAAGCCAATGAGACAAGGCTAAGTATGCGCATATTAGTTGCGCAACTGGGAGAGTTTAAAAGCATGAGTACGAGCGCCGTACGGCTATCCAAACGAATCTGATGACTTTGATAGACGATATTGAGACTTAGGATGCCTCTAAGACGTAACCGGCGGCAGTACGAGCAGCTGACGGACTTTGATAGGGCCGTATAATAGGCCTCAGAGGAAGCAGGTTTTAGACGTATCGGCCGCCACCTCGGTCGGAGCGATCGGTGTTGGCAACAGTGGATCACATGAAGGTAGAGTGTACCGTCGCGGAGGGTCAGGACGTAGGATCGTGCAATCAGAAGAGTGGCCACTTCGGCACCAACAACGTCGCTAGCATCGATTCAACGCCACTTTCCTTCCAGACATCCAGTGCCATCAAGAGAAACCATAAGGAGACGACTGACCGAAGTTGGCTTGAGGAGCCGACGTCCGCTAAGACGCTTAGTGCTATTTTTGCCGACCTCGGGCAACTTAGACTGGAGACGTCATCTTCAGTGATGAATCCCGATTCAGTCATGCTGATGACCACCGCACACGTGTCTGCAGGCGCACCGGCCAGCGGTCCGATCCGGCATTTTCAATATTGTGACAGTTTGCGGCATACAGCAATTTCACAAGAGCAATTTCTTGGGACACACGATCATCTTTAGTGGTCCTTCAAGGCACTTTGACAGCTCGCAGATACGTGGACGATATTTTAACGCCGATTGTGCTACCCATGCTATCAAGTCGCCCAGGTTTTATCAACAGGATAATGCTCGTCCACATACTGCGCGACTCTCCATGACGTCCTACCATGGCCTGCCAGGTCACCAGATCTTTCGCCAATAGAGCATGTCTGGGAAGGCAACTGCAGCCGTCCCGAATACAGGAGAATTAACTGCGCAGATGCAAAGACTATGGCAGGATCTTTTGATCTAATCGATGCCACGCCGAATTTCGCTTGTATTTAGCTGATGGCTTTATCTACTGATTTTTAACCTTTTGCAAGCTGTAACCGCTTAATAAAATGATATTTTGTTCGATTTTTAATCATTTGTTTATTTTCAATACATGCATACCAATGTAGCTCAATTTCTTCTGGGTGCATATATTTTTTTGCGACAGAGTGTATATATATTAGCACACAAGGGGGTGTTCTAGGGGTGCACCCCCCATAGTTGTTTTTCGATTGGTTATAATCCCATGTATATATTACGTAAAATTTAATTATGTGTTTGTTGTTAATAATTAATTAATTAGTGCTAATTATTTATTCAATAATTAATTTTCTATTGTTTTTGTTCCCTGAAATCAACAAAATCAAAACTTTTCAAAGGAATGCTTATGATTAGAAATTGACCCTCTGAGTTCGTTTTCTATATTTAGCTGATATCTATATTTTGTCTTCTAAGCAAGCACCGCATTTTGCAATCTGTTCCAATTTAAAAATTAGAGAAAGGAAAAATAACATAATAATTATCCTATTACTTAATATATTTTTTTTAAAAGTAACATATACAAAATTTAATACTTATGTCAGTGTTTCTCAAACTGTGGGGCGCGCCCCCGGGGGCGTGAGCATATCGAAAATAAAAGATTTAAAAAATGATTAATTTACTGGAATGAGTTAAAACAAAATACTTTCAGACATAATAAAAAATGCACTTTTACTCTGATATAATTTATAGGCGCGCGATATTAAGTCATCAAAAATAAAAACGTCTTCAATACCTAATTAGCTATCTTTGATCCTATAACCAAATAAAAAAAACTTTTATTTGATTTACTGTTATCCCGTGATGAGATATTTTTTATTACGTTTTCTTTTTAATCCTAACATACTGCTCTTTCAGAGAAAAAAACAAATCCCAGACCTAGAATCGAAAAAATTTAGGAACATAAAAAATTCATCATTGTGATTATTTTTGAAATGCTGCACATTGTAGCTGTAATCTGTTTTTGCTGATAATCTGTTTGAGCTAAGTTATTGGTACAGTTAGTTATGACCCCTCTCTTATGTTTGTTTCTCATTTAGGGAAGTTGTAAGTAATGTATTTTTCTCTGTTGCGCTTTTTTTCATGCAAAGGAGTTTTATTATACATATAAACATATCTCAAACACATAAAGCATAACAAAATATGTTTTACACAATTGTTTTTAGCAGCAACATACATATTATCATAATGAATACACTTTTTATCCGGAAGTGGTCGCGCGGGACATACAGAACACGATTACGTTAATTCTGAAAAAACGGTTTATTTGTTACCGAAGAAAAATTGAAAAGTTCTTGAAAATAGGTAAGTTTACTTTCTCTTAATTAAATTATTCGCTGGAATGAATGATGATTTGTATCGTGTACAATAAAATAATTATAAAGAAAAAGAGGATTGGGGTGACTCAATAACCCCACTCGACCGTATCGTGTGCGGTATCGTCCCGGGTTAAAACATGAAGTCTTTTTGCTTTAAATATTAAAAATAATGCAATTATTCTTCATCGCAATTTTATATTATTGTTCATTCTTTAACATCAATTATAAATGCTAATTCTGTGAGGCTTATAATTACAATTCACTTAAAACTAATGAAAATTTGAGCAATCCTTTTACGTTTTTGCAAACATTGTCACGCACTTGGCTTTACTCTCCTTACAATTCAGCTATTATATCAATAATGTTTTTTTTCTTATAAATGAACTCGTGCAAAGAGCGAGCTCTTCAGCCGGTATACTTTTAATGTATCAGTGCTGCACAGAGTATTTTATAACTAATTTGTTAATACTAAATTAAGAATAAGTTTAATAAGTATTAACGACTTTCATGGGTTTGTCTTGCAAAGCAAAGTTTTTATAAGGAATGCTTATGATTAGAAATTGACCCTCTGAGTTCTGTTTCTATATTTAGCTGATATCAATATTTTGTCTTCTAAGCAGCAACCGCATTTTGCAATATGTTCAATTTTAAAAATTAGAGAAAGGAAAAATAACATAATAATTATCCTATTACTTAATTTTTTTTGTCTTAAAATAACGTATACAAAATTTAATACTTATGTTTTTAATTTTTATGGTTTATAATATTAAGATCGCGTATTGTAGCTTTAGCGTCAAAGTGCATTATTATTGCATTCAATACATTATTAATGTATAAGGGGGGTGGGATGAAAATTGTGATTGAAAAAGGGGGTGGGGCGCCAGTATTGAAAGTTTGAGAAGCACTGGATTAGGCACTTGATTTTAACTTATATTCAGAATACTATTTGAACTTAATAAAAACTTATTTTGACAGAAATAATGCAAACTACTGTGATCTACATTTGCAAATTGATAAAAATGTTTAAAAATTAATAGTTATGATGAATCAACATTACTATTATATTTACGGTATATTTAAATAAAACATTGTTATTAAAATATCTTTTTAAAAAAGCAACCTTCACTCACAAATTTTTAGAAATATTATTTTAAATTACCTGCAAAGAAATAATGATATAGCGTCTTATTAAACAAATAAATATATTAATTACAAAAGAATATATAAGTAATGTTTTGAATCTGATTACTCTACTGCCGTTCTGTTAATTTCCAAATTGATATACAGATGGCGCCATAATTGGGATAGTTGTCGAGTAAACTTCTTAGAAAGCAGTACAAGTATTCTTATAGTTTCTTGCTTCGATTTTTTTACATTATACATAAGAAAAAATAGGCAAGTTCTTGAATTTTTGTCTTATCAGGATTGTATCATTTTGCTACTATATGTCTATTTCTAAAATATTCATTCACGTTAGTGTAATTGATTAATAGCTTACTGTTTGCCCACAGGTGTAGGTTTGAGGCCTAATTGATTTTCAATGATTTACATTAAGTTTTTCTTGCACTATTACTTATAACTTTTCTGCTGAAGATAGAAAAGCAATAGTTTTCCAATTTTGAAATTGTCTTTTCTTCATATCAATTGATCTTTTGTTCTTGCTTCTCTATTTTGAGGACCTAAACTTTCCCTGATTTGTAGGATACCTAATTCACCATCATTTATTTATTAGTAGCATTTGATACAAACACCTAACTAGGAATTTTTTATCATATAGTTCTTCGTAATCAAATATCTAAAAAAAACAGATTTTGAAAAGGAATTGAAGCTATACTATGCAGATGAATTCTAATAAGCGATATGCAGGACGTTCTGAAACTAAACTTCAAACTGGTACGGGGGGAAGGAGAGGGGTCATTTCAGTAGTGGGGCAAATAAAAAAAATATATTGCACATCTGTTTGTTCAGTTATGACTAGTATATTTTAGAAAATGGGGAAACTTTTCCAACTAATCATTTGATATTGTAACCCCAAATTTCATAATTTTACAATTCATTTTTCTTTGAAGGGATCTTACGCGTCAGTGCCATTAATAATAGTCACAAATCGATAAAAAAAACCCTGTGCTGGTTTAGTTGAAAATTACGTAGCGATCGTACTTTGTTTCAATAGAGTAGGAAAATTATGTCAACTGACTTTGACATTTCCTAAAAAGAAAAGCATAACATAATAAACCAGGTGGGTTTTTTAAAATGTTAACCCATTTAGTTAAATTTTTAAAATGGTACAACACTTGCTGGTTTGGTAAACATAATTATTACCAATTTTTTAAATTCATCAAGGTATTCGAATATGTTTGGAACCTCGATTTCAGAATATATAAGTGAATAAGTTTTTGGATATTTAAAGTCACCCGAATTAGAATAAACGTATTAAATTATTTTAAGAATGTTGTAAAAAAAAAGACATTCGAATGTATTTTTGTAGCAAAAAATGAAGAAAGATAGAAATATTTTCTGAACACTTTCTTTTTATGAAAAGCATCTATATAAACAAACATATTTTGTTTGTTTATTGCTAAAATTTCTTTACAGAGTTGTTTGACAAAAATTTTTGAACAATTTAAAATATTTTCAGAGTTGAATTTAATGAATGTAATTACCGATGTATTTTGTTAAAAAATTTTTCTACTCTAAAGTATTAAAATATGATTTTATCTACATCTATATTACATATTTTAAAAAAATAATGAAATTCACCTTAAAACTTTTCTATTTATAGCTAATTCTTCTGCAGCAAGCTTGAACCAGAGTTCCAGACAAAAAAAAAAGTACACGAATCCACAATTGAATTTCGTCTTGTTGAAACAGAAATTATTTTGATACGACATATTTCTCACTTTATTTGTGGCATTAAATTATGTCCAGGTATTCATTTTTATTATGAATTTATTTATTATCTCTGTTGTTTATTTATGAAGGAAATCTTGAGTAAAATATATTGAATTTCCTTTCCGACCCTCTTAAGTAATGTATTCCTAGAATTATTCTTCCAAATGTATTATGACTTGGTAAATAATGATGCTTTAATTATATATTTCAAAAATGAATGGATACGTTTCATTTATCTTCTTAACTCTGCGTTTCTCAAACTGTGGGGCGCGAAAACAAGATTATTTAAAAAATTAATTTACTGAAAGTAAACAAACAAAATACTTTCTAGTATAATAAAATACACACATTTATACTGATATAATACACTTATAAATGTATCATTATTGGACAATGTATTTTATAATTAATTTAACAATACTAAGTTAAGAACAATTTAAGAATGACCAGTGACCCCCCATGGGTTTGACGTATAAAAATTAAATACAAAAATTAACACTTATCTTGATAATTTGTATCGTTTATAATTAATTCCTTAACTGCCGGTTAAAATCCTTCCCCAATGCCACGTTGACGCGCGTATGTGATATTTGGGGAGGGGGAGGGGAGAAAAGGAATAAATAAGTAAATCCCATAAAATAAGTAAGTCCTTCGCAAACACCGTCAATGTCTTTTTATTGTATTCCAAGGCCATCGGAATAATTTTATGAAATGCAGTGCATAGAAATGATCGTACTTCGGAAAAACGTATATATACGTCCAGGGCAATTATTGTTTTGGCTGAGCGAGATGTTTATATACGACGATGGCACTTGAGGTAGAAGTCATGTTGTAACGTTAGAGTCAAAGTATAGTGTTATTTATTGAATTCAATGCATTATTATTGTATGGAAGAGGGAGCGAAGAAAATTGTGGTTGAATATTGGTTCGCAAACAATGAAAGTTTGAGAAGCACTGTCTTAACTGTTGAATAAAATTTCTGTGATTCGTTCCCCAGGGCCATCACTTTTCCCATAGGTACGCTTATACGGTGTCTTGGATAAAAAAAGGAAAAGCTTAAATAATAAAAAAAAATTTCTCTTAAATAAGTAACCTATTTACTCGAATCTAAGCCGCACTCCAAAATTTCAAAAGTTTTTGTGAAAAAAATTTGCTATCGATTCTTAGCCCACCCCCTACCTCTACAAGTTTTTGAGAAAAAATTTTTAAAAAAATTGTGTAAAAAGTTCATATATATCAGATATTTAAGGAATATTTTAATGAGAAAAAATAAGAAGTTAATAATTCAATTATGTTACCAGTTTTAAAAAATTTCAAAAGCCTACTTGAATCTTTAATTACTCTAAACGTCAGCATCATGCTTAGAAAATGATTCATCTCACCCATTGTCGCAGCTAACTTCGGAATGGGTGCCGGCGTTGCCATTTTCCTACACGGTGTCGTCTTCATTGCCTTCCAATGCATTTGTTATGCAAGGTTTTTTTTTAAGAATGAATTCTTGAAGAACGTAAAAGAACTATTAAAGACTGTTGAACATTTATGAGCAAAAATTATATCATTTTGCTTCGCCGTCAACGTATATTTTGCCATCCGCGTGAAATTTTCAGGGTCCTCATTTCTCTTTCCGTTCTTTATCTGAATATAAAATTGTCCCCCTTTTCATGTTAACGTCATAGTGAACTCGTCTTGAGGCTATTACCGATATCTTTGACATTTATGTGATTAAATAAAGCATACAGAAAAATAAAAAAAAATTCCTAAATACTGAAGACTTGATGGATTGATTGAATATTAACGTCGCACTGTTCAGCTACACGAGGGCTTTTGGCGATGGACCACGTAATTTTGAACCATGGTCAAGTGACGTGGACGACACCTGAGCTGGCACCCCCCTCTCCTAACTACCACACCACGCCAACGGGAGGACGTTTCAGCTCTCGACAGATTTAACGTGCATCGCTGCCCTACACTGCGGGTCTTTAGAGGTACAGGGTTCGAACTCGTGACAAAGCAAGCCACGGTCCGATACCTATACCATTCGGCTACCACGGCCATAAATACTGGAGACAAACAAAGGTATGGTATAAGCCATCGAGACAAGTGGCTAGAGAAAGGATGATAACATCTTTTATTTTGAAAGTGGTGGAAATAGAATTTTCCACATCAAACAAATGTTTTTCTTTGGATTTTAAGCTGCACTGGATTTTCAGTAGCCGTTACACTGGAAAAAATGTGCGGCTAAAGGCCGTATCACACGTACACGTTTCAAGCAATTTTTCGTCCAATTCGTGCAATTTTTACTCAGTTGCAACCGCTTTAGAACAATTTTTTGCTAGCGAACTCAAAAAGTTGTTCCAAATAAAAATTACTTGAAATTCTAGCCAATGGGGTTTTTTGGACTCCCTACGTCTTAAACAAGATGGCGTCTTCGGTTTCGTCTAACACTTGAGATATGCCGTATAATATTTTAATGGTGTATAATATTTTAACGGCGTATAATATTTTAAATAGAACGGTGCTCTATTTCTGTTTACACCCATCAACAAAAGCGCAAGCGAAATGAAAGAAATTATTTTGGATGTTCGTTTTCCGAAACAGAAAAATCGGCGAGTAATTTTTCAATGTGGAGATAGAGCGCGGCTAACGTCAGAGCATGTCGTTTTGCTTACGGCAACCCTTCCCCCTCAGATTCGGCCAAAAATTGGACGAAAAAATTGCATGAAAAATATACGTGTGATACGGCCTTTAGATTCGAGTAAATATGGTATATCCTTTGTAAACACTCTTAAGATAATTTTATTGCATTCTTACGTCTTCGAAATAGTTTTACTGATAAGAACGAAAAAAAAAATATTTCGGAAAAACATACGGATACTGAGTGCAGTAAGCACACTGACTGTGTGAGACGTGTATGCTACATCGCAGTAGTAGTTAAGGAGTTAAAATATAGGCATATTTTATGTGTATATATTGAAAGGAATTTAGTTAGCTGTAAGCTCTGAAACCTTTTTATTAAGATAATTGACTTGTATGTTTTATATATATATATTTTAAAAAGTAAAATATTTGTCTGTGCGACAATTGTACTCACATAAATAAACCCGAATCCTTTCACAGATATATATTAATTGTTTTCTTTAATCTTATTTGTTTTTGTCTTTGGTTGCGGAAAACTTAGTTTAGTTCATTTATAAAACTTAAATTTTTAAACAATTTTCGATCTTGATCCACACAAAACTTCATCTAATTTTCGATGCATATTAAGTTATAGAATACGACTGAAATTAAAAATAAGATCCCCCCCCTTGTTTTCGTGAGTAAAAGCTCTTTAATTGAGTCAAATTTTAAAAACGGACCCATTTACCAAAATTACTCTGAGAATATTTTCGTTCAATAGCACTTTATAAACGAAAATTGCTCGTAATTAACAGTTACATTATCAGAACCCCACTTACACAAACACCATTCACAATTTCAGCCTTGCAGTTTTCCTGTAAAATGTACAGAATTGTCTCTTTCCTGACTTCCGTTTTTAACACATTATAACTCACAATTGAATGGACCAAACAAAAATCAACAAAATAAATTTTTTTAGTGCAAAATGTCGTCTTTCCAATGAGCATAAAATGGAAATATTTTGATCGATACTTAACGAGATATCAAACGCTACAGCAATCTACCGAAAAAATAATGGATTTCTTTTCCTCCAAACTAATATATTAAAAAAAAACTTTTCATTTTCAAGGAAAACGGCATGTTTCACACTTTGTCTTTACTCACAAATATTTCAATATTTCTTTGGGACATTTCGACCAAATCATGTTGTATAAGCTTTCATTAGCATTTTGGGTTCCGCAATTAAGGTACCTTTCTAAAAGTTCATTCGAAGAAAGCCGTTGATAAATAGAAAGGATGCGTGGCAAAAAACTTTCATTGATTTGAGTCCCGACATGTTGTTTATGCAGACCTGGTTTTTGTCCTTTTTGCTTTTGCGGACTGTTAAAACACTATGAGTCAGCACCAATTGGATATTTCGAATGCTGAGTTTTTGGTCTGTAGAAATGCTGTGATGTAAAGTAGCATATATTGCTTTTTTTCATTGCAGGAACAAGGGTTTTGTAGTATACATTTAATTTTATAATTGTTGACTCTTTTAATGTGCCATGGCTTTTTCCTCCTAATGAAATGCCACGGGCTCTCGAATCCTTGACAGCATTTTGTAGATCAATGCCCAACCTTTTGCTGACATGATTAATGCACTCCTCTTTTTTTTTATTTCGAACTTATCCCCATGCACATTTTTTTTCTGTAAAGTAATTGAAGGTTTTACAATCCCCATCAGACAACAAGATGAAATAACGGAATTCCAATGCTTGTGATCTTCCCCAGAGGATCAATGCTGCCTCCATATTCCTCGAAGTTGATGAGCTAGAATGATTAATATCGCAATCCTTCCTATGATCTTCAAACCAAATGCCATACTCTGCACTTGACTCTCTCAGTTCTCTTTTTGCCACAGAACAATTGCGACATACCTTGCACATGACCTCAAAATCAATTGCATAGCCTGTAAGCGTATCAATAACACAAGCTATGCCAGTCAGATATGTATGCCCCCGTGTCAACAAGCTACCATCAAAGGAAACACTTACATCAACAACGGGAACATCAGTTGGTGCTTCGTAAGCCTTTCGCACTTCTCTATGTACTTCTCTCCCTGATTCCATCGTCCAACCAATCGCCGCCCTGCCACTCAGCAGAATGTAAAAACCCACTCTCGTCAAGCCCCACATCCAAGTTCTATCAAGACATGGGATTGAGGACTGTGTTACAGTCCGGATGCCAAAAGACAACGCCTATTCTATGTACTTCTCTCAGCAAAGTCTCTGCAGCTGTACCGTAGGCTTTTTAAAGAAGTTCAGTGCAGTTGCTATATATTCTCGATGAAAAAGGAGATACTTTTACTGCCATTCGAAACTTTTCAATTGCAGAGTAACCTTTTCCAATATTTGAGAATGCTTGCGTAACACGTAGATTAATATCAGGAACAGTATTGCCTTCTCTTTCATTAGACGTTTCTACAGCACAAAGAGCAAGAACTGCAGGTTAAATTTAACGCGTAGGAAAATTCTACCTTGTTTCCAAGTACAAGCTTTAAATTTTTTTTTATCACAGTCTGAGCATTTTAGTTTCAAAAACATTTTGCTAATTTTCTCAAAGTTCACAGTAATGAAATTTCCCACTTGAGAATGATCAGTCTTTTCAGTATTTAATAAAGGCTTAATTCTGATGTTAGGATTGAATTTGTTTTCTTCTGTGACACATGTACTTATAGTATCACTACACCAACGTTTACTGTCCATTTGAGCAGAATGATTTCGGCATTTTACTCGTGGCATTTTTAAAACAAATCTTCAAGAGATAAAAAGAAAGATAATACTGAAATCTCAGCAGTTTCAACAACAGTCTTGAAAAGACAACAATCAGTATAAATCTTGAAAACTCTTTTTTTTCTCTCAATATAAAACATAATTAAAACTAGCAAGATAACTGCAAAAGAAGCGCCATCAACAATTTCTAAACAAATTCTATTCAAAATTTTAAGACACGTTTACCTATATACTTAAATTCCTGTTTAATTTAATCATTGAGTTCCAACCCTCCTCCTCCCAAACTTTTTAGACAGTTATAAAAGCGTGATTCTTACTGATTAGTGTGGGGGGAAAGGGTAAGGATTATAATCTTATTTTTTCTGCTTTTTAAATCTTCAAAACATGCATATACTCTGAAAATAGTTTATTTATTCACCCATTTAATAGTATTGTAAAGGACAGTTTTTGTAGAGATTTTCTCTCACTAGATGGCTGCACCTGTCAGCTGTTTCCGAATCGGCGAAACGTGGTATGGTGCAAGATAGTTCCAATTAATTCTATTCAAATAAATGTTAAACTTAAATAATAATTGTTAAACTTATTTTATATAAATGCACTTAATTTCTGTTAATTTTTAAAATGATCCTCATAATTTATATTTCAGTTTTTATATTTTTACTTGTGTACTTGTATCGATTATATATATGCTTAACTGCATCATAACTGTATTAAATACTGAAAACGTGGCATTTTCTGTACAACGTGTAGAGATAGCTTTGCTGATGGTGTTGAATGAACACGCTTAATAAATTTCCAGTAGATATTGATAAAGTCTGAAACTTATTTTTGAAAAGTAATTGATAAAAATTAGCTTAAAATCACTGACACCTCTATAAAGGGGGCGTGGTTGAATTTCCAATCTTTTTTACATTTTTCAAATGAAATTTTTTCCAACTTATAATTTTCAGGCATACAAAATTAATATACCAATCAAAAGGTAATCATTCAAAGAATAGAAATAAATAAATAAAAAAATGATAAAATCGCCATTTTGGGGGTACCAAGTCCTCTTAATATGTCTTCTAAACACACTTTTATTAGTTAGATCTGTATCTATAGAGACGGAATCTTTGCAATATAACGTTATGGGACTCATCCGAGGCCCCTTAAATTGAGAGAATAAATACCCTTTAGACCCATTAATGCATATCCATTAAAGAGCAAGACTAATTCTAACAGCCATATAATTCTGGCTCCAAATATCAAACTCAATGATAAATTCAACAAAGAATAAATTATAGTTTTAAAAACTAAAAAAACAGGCTTTTATTGTAGATCGAACTAAAAAATGAAAAATAAATTATAGTTTAAGAAAAAACAATAAAAAAACACGCTTTTATAGTGTGAATCGAACTAAAAAGTAAAAAAAGAATTCTTAATACAAGAATAAAATGATTAACGAGAAAATTAATGTCATTGTGGGAAAAGCGTGGGGTGCTTTGTTCTACAGTTTTACACTAACTCAGCATTTCGGAATGGAACTAGTAAGAAATTATAACAATTAATATAGAACACCCCACGCTTTTATCCCAACGACATTAATTTTCTCGTTAATCATTTTATTGTTATATTAAAGAGTTATTTTTTTACTTATTAGTTCGATTCACACACACACTATAAAAACGTGTTTTATAGTTTTTTTAAAAATATAATTTATTAGTATGTAAACTTTGTGAAAAAAAAAACCCTTTTCACTATTCTTTATTGTTTCAGTTCAACTGAATATAACCCTGGGTGCTCATCCAGCAGAATGAGCAAACTCGATCTATTCGTAATGACTATCGAAGTGATGTCACGCAGGCGCATGGGAACTGGTAACAGGATGGTTTCAGAGGTAAGTTGCTACTGAAAATTTATATGTAATAACTCTCTACTTCAGCGTTTCTCAAACTGTGGGGCGCGCCACCCTGGGGTGTGTGATAACTCTAGGAGGGGGGCACGAGCATATTGAAAAGTCAAAAACAAAAGATAATTTTAAAAAGTATTAATTTATGGAAAGTAAACACACAAACAAAAATACATTCTGACATAATAAAAAATTAAAAAAAAACACATTTAGACTTATATAATACACTTATAAATATATCAGTACAACATAATGCATTTTATAATTAATTTAACAATAATATGTTAAGAACAATTTTAATAATTAAAAGTGACCCCACAGGCTTATCATATATAAAATTATATGCAAAAATTAAGACTTATCTGGATAATTTGTACGGTTTATAGCTGCCGAATAAAAATTATGCTATTTTCTCCCCAATGCCACCGTTTGCTCCAATGCATGCGTATGTGGTGTATGGGGGAGGGTGAGAAAGGGAATAAATAAGAAAATCCTCTGAATTAAGTAAATTGTTCGTAATGATGCGACGCTCTTTTATCTTCGTTTAAATTCTATTTCTTTTAAACCCAGTTTCTTAATTTAACATCGCATCATGACTTAAGTTAAAATTAATTCTAAATAATAAATTAATGAAACTCATCTCACAATAAATTATACACTGATCGTATAGTTTTTAAACATTATTAAATTTATTTCTTAACACAATTTACTTTAATACAAAATCAAAAATTATTTTAGCTTGAGAGAGGTTACACGGAGTGGGAGGATGGGCATGTTCGACGCCCGGAGCCCGCGGATAGTCTATAGCTCAGGGATCTGCTCTTTTGTCTCTACAAGTCTCGATCAGAGTCTGGTTCTTCAAAATCGGGGTGCGTCCCGTTTTTATTCAGCCCCTCTTCACCTAGAAATTCTAGAGCGGACTCTTTGTCTTGTCCACGTAATTATCGCTGATTGGTCCAGAACCAGCGCAGAGATACACTCTTTGAAACCCCGAGGGTTGATGAACTTGGAAACGCGCGAAATTTGTTGACGCACCCCACAATTTATGGGTCCATTGACCCCCAGGCGCGGGAGCCTTCTCGGCACACCCTTGCCGAGGAATTCAACCCCTCAGTGATGGGAAAAGAAACGAATTCCACAAAACTGACTTCGAAATTTTGAAGTTCTGTTGAATAATCGTGAATAATCCGCGCCTCTCATCAGTAAACACTGCCAAGGCCATTTTATTGCACTCCAAAGCCTTCGGAATAATTTTATGGATAGCAGTAAGCAGAAAAGATCGTACTTCGGAAAGACGTATATATACGTCCGGGTCAATTTACGCCCTGGCTGAGCGAGACATTTATATATGCCGGCTGCACGTAGGAGGTTAAAGTCGTATTGTATCTTCTGTGTCAAAGTATCGTATTATCGAATTCAATACATTGCCATTGTATAGAGGGGACCGTGATGAAAATGATGATTGAATATTGGCTCGCAAGTATCGAAAGTGTGAGAATCATTGCTCTACTTAAATACTCTTTGGAGATATTTTCTTTGAGATAGTCTGGATGGTTCCAAGACATCACGTATGATGAATTCTTTTAGTTTACCTGCTTTACCGGGAGTACTATTTTAATCACTACTCAAAAACTGCTTTTTTTGGCACATTTTGATGTAAGACAATGCACTATTTGATTATTAACAAAATCAATGGATGATAAAATATTGCATCATTCAGGTAGATCAGGGGTAGCCAACCCAAATGACCTTGAGGGCTACTTCAGAAAAGCATTATAATCTCGCGGGCCGCACATAAAAATATGTACCTTTTTATCAGACTTGGAAAAAAAAAGAACATTTATTGGAGTGAAATTTAAAACAAAATGAATTATTTGTTTGTTTTCATTATTTTCATGTATAAAGACATAGATAATATAATAATGTTTATGTAACATAATTATGAAATGATCAAATAATGTTTAAAATATTACAGTTTGTGATACCCCATGCGCTGGGGGAATCATCTCTTCATCATCCACGCAACATATGTTTGGGGGAATGAAATATGGACCACACTAAACTCTGCCATTGGAGGAAGAAACGCTTTATCACATATATGTGATCATGGTCCTCAACGGGTTAAGTAAACTCAAGAAAAATGTTCTCATACAAGTAAAATTAAAGTACAGTAGAACGTCGTTTATCCGAACGTCAATTATCCGGAGCGTATATCCGAACCAGTTTTTCTTTTATTCCACTACATGTACTGTAGAACCTGGGTAGTCCCTCCTCTACACCCATGGTACTTTCAAAGACACCCTGGATCCGCCATATCATTCAAGGGTTCCAGATCATATCAAATGGCATTCTAACGATCTTCGACTGGTCACCTGAGGTGCATGAAATTTGAGGGTGGCAAAAGAAGCTTCCCAATTTGCCCCAAATGTAACATCAGCCCTTTTTCTCCTCAGCCCACTCTGCAATGTCTGGGGTTTTCCTGTGAGGAGGCTTCTGCACCCCCTCCTGTTCTTAGACTTTGTACAGATTTATGGACTCATGGATCTGGTCTAGTTTCACTAGACCAGATGGGGATTAGTCTCACCACCACCACATGTACTGTGAAAAAAATCAATAGTATCAACATCTCATTTCGAAATCTAGTTTTATTCTGAAATAAAACTACATTGATCAAAGCAATAAATTAATAGTGGGCGCGCTGATGCCCGCCTAGACAAAACAAAAGAAGGAAAGTTTTGCTTCAACTGTAAATGAATACGTTTTCGATCAGTGCAATGCTCAACAGTAATTTCGCAATGAGTTCATAAGTTACGGGAAATTCAGGGATATTTGGGGAATTTCAGTTGTATAATTTGGTAAACACACATCTGCGTGGAATATTAGATCAATTTGTTTTCAAGAGAGGGGGTGTATACGTGCTCTTTTGTTGAGCTGTGAACTGTTATGACTTCGAATTGAAAACGGAAGCACAACGTCTTGAACATAGTGACAAAGCTTGAAATATTTAACTGTCTCGTGAAGGGATGAATTGGAGCGTCCCTAGCACAGTTATATAATGTAGGAAAGTCAACAATTTCTGAAATAAAAAGAAGCCGAGAAACCATTTTAAATTTTGCGTCAAAACTTGGACTCAGAATTTGGCTCGAAGAAAACTAAAACCATGAGGGAAACAGACGATGTTCTTCTTGATCTTGCATTATACTTGTGGTTTTCACAAAGAAGGAGCAAAGGGGACCCAATATTAGGCCCTCTGTTGTGCGAAAAAGCTGTGGAAGAAGAAGGTTACTCCAGAGACGACGTTTACAACGTAGACGAGACTGGAGTAAATTGGAATGCTCTGCCGAGAAAGTCATTGGCTTCAAAACGGGAGCCCACAGAACCAGGTTTTAAAGTCAGCAAGGAACGTGTTGCATCCATGGTTTGTGCGAACGCTAGTGGAACACACTCTTTGCTATTTCTTGTGATTGACAATAAGATGCTTCGCTGCTTCAAAAATATTTCATGCATTCCTACTCTTTACAAGGCACAAAAGAGTGCGTGGATAGAATGATACTCTAAAGACTTGCTTCCTAACGTCAAGAATTTTCGAGAATGTGAAGGGAAAACAGGCAAAGTTTTACTAATTTTTGATAATGCTCCCTGTCACCCTTTTTCGAAATTCTCAATGCAATTGATGACGATGTATCTTCTATCAAACGTCACTGCGCTGGTGCAACCAAAGGACCAAGGAGTCATTGAGAAGCTCAAGAGAATTTATAGGAAACAAATTTTGCGGAGATTACTTTTAGCAGAAAACGACGAGGAAAGAGTTGCTGCTTTTGCTGAAAAGCTCAACATGAAGGACGCTTGCTATATGTTTGTCGAAGCGGGGGAATCTTTCGAAAGACAGAGCCCGAAAAATGCAGGGAATAAGTTATGGATAGATTTAGAAGCCGAAAAAGACTTCAATGATGACCACAGGAGGGAGATAACCGACTTTGTCCAATCGATCCTAGGATTTCAAGAATGCGATGAAGAAGATGTAGAAACCTGGATGGCATGCGATACAAAAGTCTGTGGATTTCAAATGCTAAATGATAACGAGATTGTGACTTCCGTGCAAGAAGAATCCGACCCTGTCGACAATGAAACAGATGAAGATAAGGACAACAACAACAACGAAAGTAGCAAGGGTCCCTCAAATGCTGACACGTTTTCTGCGTTAGAGACAGCTATGGAGTGGTACGAACAACAATCAGAGCGCTGTCCAACTCAACTACTGATGTTTAAGAGGATCAGATACCTTGCAGCGAAAAAACGAAGGTGTACAATGGTACAGCGAAAAGTAAGTGATTATTTTCCACAATAAAAGTAAAATTTCGACATTTTGCACCTATTTTGCTTTTCCTTCAAGCACGTTTCCCGCATGTGTTGATTTTAAATATTCGTATAGTGTCCAGTTTCATATACAGCACAAATAGCATTCGGTTTTCGGTTATCCAAACAATCGCGTATGTCCGGTCCCATTTGATCCGGATAAACGACGTTCTACCGTATATGATTAGCAAAGTTTTCGATAGGGTAAAAGTATAAAAGGTGGAATGCAAAAAAGGTACGATTTTGTTCATTGCCCAATGTTTGTGTTTCTTTCTGCTTTGTGTTCGTAAACAAAAGAAATCGTCACATAGTACACTGCTGGACAATTGCTAAGGACGGATCACAAATTGCTATGTAGCATAACATTAAGCGAGACATGAAGCCTAGTAGGATAAAATATAGTTGCCACACTGTTCAGACATTAGAATAAAGAATATTTATTGTTCTGGAAAGTACAAAAGCTGTGAAACATCTGAAAGAAAAAAAAATGTTCATTTGATCTGCGTACGGAGAAATGGAACAATGCATCTAAAAGTCAGCAGACACCTTAAAGAAAGGTATCAGTACGGAATATGTCCACCGTGGAGTGTGATGCAACATTCCAAACGTCGTACCATACTTTGCACAAAATTATCCAGCAGCTGTTGAGACAATTTATCCCATTCCTCTGTGAGTGCACGGATGAGGGTGTTCTTGTTTGTCGGAGGATAGTTTCGACCAGCAACTTGCCTCCCCAAAGCATCCAACACATTTTCAATGGAGTTTAGATCCGGAGAACGCGCTGGCCATACGAGACGTTGAATACCCTCGCTGTCTAGACAATCCTGAACAGCGAGTGTTCGATGACATGTTGCGTTGTCGTCCATAAAAACAAATTTATCACCGACAGCACCACGGAAAAGACGAACATGAGGAAGTAGAGCTTCATCAATGTATCGTTGGCCCGTCATAGTCCCATTCGCAATTACATGTAGGCACGTGCGGCCATTGATCATGATGCCGGCCCACACCATGATACTGCATGTCGGATATCGGTCTTTTTCCTGGATATTTTCTGGACGATAAGCAGTACCACTCTCGCGCCAGATCATTTGGCGTCTACAATCCGATGACAGACTGAACCTACTCTCATCTGAGAATAGTACGCATGCCCAGTCCTGTTCAGTCCAATTGTGATGCTCACGACACCATTGCAAACGGGCAGTACGGTGCTGTCTGGTCAATGGGACACACACAACAGGTCTGCGTGCGTATAGTCCTCCTCCCCTCAAACGTCTGACAACAGTTTTTCGGGAGATCTGCTTTCCTGAGGCAGTAAGAAACTGATTTGCCACCTGCTGAGCTGTGGTGCGCCTGTTCCCTTTTGCTGATAGGACGATATATCTGTCTTCTGCAGGCGTCGTACTTCTAACACGACCTCCCCGTGCCGTCTACTACACATTCCAGTAGTTTTAAATGGCTTCCACAGCAGGAAACAACGCTGTGAGCGATGTCGAACTCCCTGTCAACATCTGTTATTTTTCGCCCTTCTTCGATCTTTCCAATAATTCGGCCACGCATAAAATCATCAATGTGATGTCGGGAAGATATGCCAAAAATTTTAAGTTCGTCTATTAAATCTTTCCTGTAAAACTTTGACTTGAAACAACAACTGTCCACACGCGTCAAAACATTTAAAGCTCTTATGAACGCTATCACGTGATGAGCAGACGTGGAAAAAATTTGCATACTCATACTTCTTCTTACTAATATCCCGCACTTATTCTAATTTTCCACATTTTGCTTCCTTTCATTTTGTGGTTGCTATGGATGATAGAGTTATCCGTCCTTAGCAACTGTCCAGCAGTGTATATAATTGCATCAAAACTGTGAAAACTCATAGTTCCTTTCGAAAGTATTTAACAATTTATTTCAAACTCTTCAAATTTATTTATTATTTTCTCTTTTTACAGCCTTTGGAATATTCAGAGATCACTAACTCTGAAGAAGATGGTATCACATTCCCTACCCCTTAATCCCTGTTCAATCGATTCAACCTGCAGTGTTAGATGGAAGGTGTAACGTTGTTGATGACAACTCAAATCGTACACGACGCAAAGTGTTCGAGGAAAATTTGGAAACGGCTGTACCCGCAAGTTTGCGAATTGCAGCGAGAGAAAGATTTTCTAGAGTAAGCCTCTTTCAAAAGTATTTTATAATTTCAATTTACATAAACCTTTTTCTGAGAAACAACAAATGATGCAACACGAGAAAATACAAAATATATACTGCATTAAGTAAAAAGTATATATATAAATTTCTTATTCGTTCCTAAAGCAAATTTATGAGGTCGAAATAATAGCTGAACTGTTATCTAAATTTTAAAAATGTTGTTTTAAATTGTCTGCTTGTGTACCAAGATAAGATGGCTTGAGGAATGTCGGGGCATAACTGTGTGTGATAGATTTGTTTTTATCTTTAAATGTTTTGAACTGGCAATTTTTCTCATTTTGGTCGACGGTATAATACTTAACGTTTCTTCCCGTCGGGCTCATACATATAACACCTATTTCACGTAGGCCGCAAATGAAGATAATTACGAAAAAAACACTCAAAGACCAAAGCAAAATCAAAGTATCTAAACTGATTTTTGGCCTTCATAATATATATATATATATATATATATATATATATATATATATATATATATATATATATATATATATATATATATATATATATATATTAAACCTTCTATCAAACACACACACAAAAATATGCCTTTTTATGGAGATATGGGGTAGTCGGATTTTTTTCTTGCATGACCAAGCCTCTTGCTTCCATGCTGCTATTAAAAAAAGCAAATTGATTGCTTTTTTGAGAGAACTTCCCTCTAAATTAGTATTGTTTTTAAATAATTGAATTTTTTGTCTTAGTGCAATGGGCCATGACCGGGGCACTCAGAAAAGGCCGGTGGGCTACATGTGGTCGACAGGTTCAGTACCACTTACATAATATTTTAGTTTAGAAAATAAATAAATAATAATAATTATGTAGTAAAAGTGTAAATTAATTGAAAAATCTTAGTGCCTTAATATAAAAGGTTTAGGAAAGATATAAAGTGGTCGGATTTAAGTAATTGTATTTTTAAAGATATATAAATACTTTCTGATCCCCTTTTATATATGTGTAATCAAATTTGTACATTTGATCTTTTTGAGTCTTTTTTCTTGAAGTAAATACAAGAAAAACTATCTCATACCTGTAAAATTAAATTGTTTCAATCCTTAGAATTAAAAAGAAATTTTTAAGATTTTTTTTCCACACTCAAAACTACTCATATGTAATGAAATTGAAGAAAGAAGAATTTTAACTAAATGTTTTGATAAATGGTAGGTTTTAGTTTGTTCTTCATTAGCTTGTACCTTTTTTTCAGATGTACTTCTCATTTTGAAAATGAAAATACTAAGGTATCATCTTAAAGAAACTGCTCATTTTGGCTAACGTTTAAAACGATTAAGTTGAAAACTAAATGATTATAGTCATTTTAAATGATCATTTTAAAGAGAACAATAAGTAATTAATGCTGGTAAGATATTGATATAAGTAATCCCATCATATAAACTTAGAATTGTATTTTTCACTTGGGATTTCCTCGTAAGCACGAGTTTCAAATACGACAACAAAAACACACACACACACATGTAATGTGATAATATGGTGCAAAATAAATTTGAATTTCATATTTTTACCTTCATTTAGTGCTAATTCTGACTCACAGAATTAGAAAGTTTAATTATTATTATATTAAGTACGTAAGGTTTTCAAAGATATTAGCACAACTTAATGAATTTGGAATGTAAAACCACGTTTCAATTAGTATTTTCTCGTAGTTGCTCCGTAAGCTCAGACAGTTTAAAACTTCTTCGTGTAAGAAATTGTGTAAGCCTTCTCTTATATTTTTTTCAAAAGATTTTGCACATAGTTGGAAATCTTATAGTTATTATACGAAGATATACACAGTGCGTGAATCTTGTAAACATCATTTCATTAAACACTAAATTCAAACTCAAGAGAAAATAGCAAAATTAACTGGTTTTCGTATGTATACCTTTGAGTAACAAATGACTACTCTGATGCATCGACTTCATAGCATATCTTGGTAACCTAAGAAAGAGATATGGAACAACCAACACTCTGATTTATAAAACCATTTTAAAATTACGATTGGATTGGATGTTGTAGTAACTCTAGTTCAGCGGCGCTGCAGTCGCTTGTTTTCAAGTGTATATAGTATTCCTGTTTGTCTTGTTTTGTTTGTAAATAAACGTTTGTCTCTTCTTCCGACTGGTCGTATGGATGTAGTCACCTCAACTTCTGACAGGTAAGAACTTATTTATTCCATTTTTAATGTACGAAATCGGAATGAATTTTTGAAATACGATAACAAATGAATTACGAATTTGAACAGATGTTTAAGTAGGTAACCTACTTAAGTAGCTTGGTAGAGGAGGGTGCGATTGTTTGAAAAAAGGGAAAACTGGGTAAAGGATTTAACAGATTTATAAATTACAGTATAGAGAGTTCTTTTTGAAATTATCGAGGGAAGTGGATGCAATATTACATGAATACATATATTATTTTAATTCGATTCTTTATGTGAGGCTACATTCTACTTTTGTTACTATTTAGTTATTATTAAAGATATTCATTGAAACTCGTAAGTTGAATACTATAGATTAAATTACTATTTTTTATTTATGATTTGCAAGGCTTGCAGGGAGAAAAGGAAATCAAAACCAAGACGGAGCGCATCTGTGGATTAACTTATGGAAAGAATCCCTCGTGATTCAATAATTGAAGATTAAATGAAATAAAAGAATAATTCAATTAATAAATGTTGAATAAAACTATAGCAAAGTAAAATATACAATGAGATTTTTATTTCAGATAGTTGAAATATATTTTTATAATATCATCAGTCACTCTCTATATATATTTGACATTTTTTTAATTGCTAGGCTGACAATGATTTCTTAGAACAATGCTGTTCTTATTTACAATTTTACTTCTGAAAATTGTTATATATATAATCCATAAATAAATATGTACACAGATAGCTTTAAAACCTGAGTATATATATATGTATATGTATATGTTACTTGTTTAGACATCACTTGAGTGACAAAATTTTCACTTAAATAGGTAAAAAGGATTAGATTTCTTTAAAAGGGTAGTACATTCAAAAATTCACGTAATTTTTATTTTAAATAGTTATTATGAGGATACTTTTTATGTGTAATGAGTTGTGAAAATAGCATTATTTATTACAAATTATGATTCATTTGCATGAAGAAATATGAAATAATGTATATTAAAGAAATCTTTTCGTCACACTTAATTTTTTATTGAGAATAAGGACTTCTACACATAAAGTTTACTTAACGAGATTCAATCTCTGAGTAACAAATAACTGATTATTTTTAAATTGAAACGTATTATTTACATTCGATTTTTAGAATTATGTTCTTTCATTTTTTGTATTTTGCCTTGCATCAAGTAAAATCTAATTTTATTTTAACATAAATCATTTACTAACCCATTTATAACTGCCTCTCTAATAATGGAACGTTAGTCACACATATTCGAATAATTTATAATCTACTATTCAGAAGGCCCTCAATGCGGTGGCGTGGTTTTTGCGGACACATCTCCCCCATCTTAAAACAAATAAAGGGTGCAGATAAATAAGGAAATAAATACTTTTAAAAATCCCAAATATATAATTTAAAACAATGGCAAATCTCTTTCACGTGGGATAACGTGTGTTTTTTTTACTGAAGTTTTCTGTTTTTTACACTCGATTATCGAATTACAAGGATAAAATACATTTTTGCAAATAAAATTTAATTATTTATACTGAATTGTTAAGATATTATAGTGTGAATACATTTTAAACATAGTGAAATGTAATAAAAATAATAACTTTCAGAGAAATATTTAAAAATTAATAGTAAATAACAGTATAATGAAGGGTATATAGACAAATTTCAGGAATTTGTATTTTAGAGTCAAATAAATATTAGAACATGTGTAATTGCCATAAAATTGATTAGTTTCATTAATGTAAGTAAAGATAAATGCTAGAAGAGTAAAGTATATAAAACAGATACAAGTAAATAAAAAAAATAAATACAAATAAATAAATACAACTAACCTTTATTATAAAGGCATAAATGTCATTTACAATACGATTTAGTCTCACCTAATTACAAAACATAAATATTTCAGACATTTTTCTAAATTGTTTGATGTTTCAAATTATTTTATGATGTTTTCAGTTCTTTCATCCAGTTTTATATATTTGTCACTTAAAACTTAAAATACTGTTTTAAATTATATTTGGGATTTTTAAAAGTATTTAGTTTTCCTTATTTATCTGCATCCCTTATCTGTTCTAAGATGGGGGAAAATGTGTCCGCTCAAACCTCGAAATGTTAATGTGTCCGCAACTACCACGTCCGCAACTACCACGCAACCCCTCTATGCATTTTGATTTTGCAATTCCGATTTCGTCTCGAAAGATTTTCTTCTACCATTTAGAGAACGGACTTAGTTTTTCCCGTTCTATATGTAGTGTTCAGAGTTGCTATGAAAGAGTCCTATGAATTTTCGATCTAATTTCTACAATAGGATTGAAAGACAGGTAAATATATTTTCAGTGCTTTGTACCGTATGGATGTTATCTTCGCTGCAATACTTACTCAAGTTGTTGGAGGAAGAGATGTCGCTCAATATCAAGTTCTCCGGCGAGAATCCCAACACAGCATTGATGAAGTCGTTGATTCCAACTGGAAATGATAACATTCAAGAAACATGAGACTTTTTTTCATCAAGTTAACTAGGGTTGACTACTCGATATGCAAACAAGATAAAGGGCGAGAATCAGTTTGTTCTTATATGAATTACATTCATTTATTTATCCAACGCTCGTGGCTCCTTGAGTATTTTACCCCGAACCTACCAGTACCGACTGACGACTTCGTCAGTCGGGTGCCTGAATGACATGCATCCCCTCGAACTTGACAAAATCAAAATTCACCGTAGTCTTGAATCGGAAAAATGGCTACGACTACATGGTTTTGGCATGAGTTTTAATGAGCTAATATCATCTATAATCTTCATTATATGATCTCTCTCTCACTTTGCAATTGTATAATTCGCTAGTGAGGTTTGTTTTTTACCGAGACGTTGTTTGAGATTAAAGTACCAGTTAGAATGGACGGATGAAAATCAGAGTTAGAGAAGATAGACCTCAAAGATAGCACATTTTTACATCTTTTTTTGATAATTCATAAAATATATGTCACCATGCTATAAAAAAGAAAATTTTGAAGTTTATTATATATTAGATACAGTCTTGAAGTTAAATGTGCTCCTTTTTTAGAACACCATATAACGATAAAATAGTTAAGAGAAATTAATATTGCGGTTTTAATTTCTTGGTTTTCAATTTTTTCTAACGTATTTTAATTCAATGCATGCACTCCAAACTTTAAATATCCGGCATATCATTACCCGGTGATCTTGTTTCTCAAACACTGAAGATGATCTCTTAGTATAAGCACTTACAGGTACTTTGTTTTCCTAATTGTGAAAAATAAAAGATGAATTGCTGATCGTGCTCAGGAAGGAAATATCGGTTCAAAGGAGATTTTCTGACTGTCTCGGAGGTCCGCATTAAAACGCGTTCCGGCCAGCTATTTGCCTATCTTTGGTATAGTCGGCCCTAGTATAGGCAATGCCACTTATATATTGTAGGGTGGCCGCGGTAGCCGAGTGGTATAGGTATCGGATCGTGGCTTGCTTTGTCACGAGTTCAATCCCAGTACCACTAAAGACCCGCCGTGTAGGGCAGCGATGCACGTTAAATCTGTCGAGAGCTAAAACGTCCTCTCGTTGGTGTGATGTGGTAGTTAAGAGAGGGGGTGCCAGCTCAGGTGTCGTCCACGTCACTTGACCATAATTCAAAATTACGTGGTCCGTCGCCAAAAGCCCTCGTGTAGCTGAACAGTGTGACGTTAATATTCAATCAATCATTATACATTGTAGGTTCCACTAGCTAGTGCTTACTACATAATTATATTTTTATTAATAAATGAATATTTTGTTAAATGGCAAACAGCTCCTTAATCCATTATCTACAGCATTATAATCTACTGCAATTTTTTTTCATGTAATATTTTTTTTTTGAATCACTACATTGAAAATTAAGAGATATAAATATATAAAATACTCAACTTTGGGAAATTTAATTCGTTAGAGAGAGAGAGCTAATTTATTATACTGGTACTTTAAAGTACCGTCAATCCACAAAGGTTCAAAATGAATACGAAAAGATATAATACGAAAGACGTCTCATCGTACGAATAGACAGAATGACTTTTTTTAACGCAGTTTTAAGTGTTAAAAATGCTAAATAACCAGAGGACACGTTAATATTTTATAGCACAAAATAATTTTTTTTAAAGATTATGAAATTTTTAAAATTTAGTTACTTTCTTTTAAACTTGAAACCCGCTTTTACACGTAAACTAAATGTCATGATATTCAGAGAAAATTTGTTCTTTTCATTAATATACAAAAATTCATTACACGTTATGCATTTTGAGTGAGCTTTCAAATGAATGTTTTTTAAAGTACTGCATCCTGAGGTAAGAAATGCTGTATTTTTTTAACATGAACTACTGCACCTTGAGTTTTGTTGTCTCTTCATCGTCATCTTAAGAATCTAACGAAGCTTCTAACAAATTATTTGCTGGGACTTCGTCTGAAAAATCATCTGTTAGTATATCACTGATTTCAGGTCGTAGGTTCTGAAATAAATTCAAAGCCTCTTGAAGACTGAGCTTTTCTTTTTAAAATTTCTAAGAAAAGGAAACAATAATAATAGAACCTCTAATATCTCCAATTATTGTTAAATCTCGGTCACACATAAAGAAATTATAATGTTAATTTTTATAATAATAATACATACACTGCTGGACAATTGCTAAGGACGGATCACAAATTGCTATGTAGCATAACATTAAGCGAGACATGAAGCCTAGTAGGATAAAATATAGTTGCCACACTGTTCAGACATTAGAATAAAGAATATTTATTGTTCTGGAAAGTACAAAAGCTGTGAAACATCTGAAAGAAAAAAAAATGTTCATTTGATCTGCGTACGGAGAAATGGAACAATGCATCTAAAAGTCAGCAGGCACCTTAAAGAAAGGTATCAGTACGGGATATGTCCACCGTGGAGTGTGATGCAACATTCCACACGTCGTACCCTACTTTGCACAACATTATCCAGCAACTGTTGAGGCAATTTATCCCATTCCTCTGTGAGTGCACGGAAAGGGTGTTCTTGTTTGTCGGAGGATAGTTTCGACCAGCAACTTGCCTCCCCAAAGCATCCCACACATTTTCAATGGGGTTTAGATCTGGAGAATGCACTGGCCATACGAGACGTTGTCCTCGCTGTCTAGACAATCCTGAACAGCGAGTGTTCGATGACATGTTGAGATGTCGTCCATAAAAACAAATTTATCACCGACAGCACCACGTAGAACTTCATCAATGTATCGTTGGCCCGTTATAGTCCCATTCGCAACCACATGTAGGCGCGTGTGGCCATTGATCATGATGCCGGCCCACACCATGATACTGCATGTCAGATATCGGTTTTCTGGACGATAAGCAGTACCACTCTCGCACCAGATCAGTTGGCGTCTACAATCCGATGACAGACTGAACCTACTCTCATCTGAGAATAGTACGCATGCCCAGTCCTGTTCATTCCAATTGTGATGCTCACGACACCATTGCAAACGGGCAGTACGGTGCTGTCTGGTCAATGGGACACACACAACAGGTCTGCGTGCGTATAGTCCACCTCCCCTCAAACGTCTGGCAACAGTTTTTCGGGAGATCTGCTTTCCTGAGGCAGCAAGAAACGTAACTTAGGCCTCGTTGGCGTATATTACGATTTCGAGTTAGGCCTCGTTCACGTTGATTTGCCACCTGCTGAGCTGTGGTGCGCCTGTTCCTTTTTGCTGATAGGACGATATATGTCTTCTGCAGGCGTCGTACTTCTAACACGACCTCCCCCGTGCCGTCTACTACACATTCCAGTAGTTTTAAATGACTTCCACAGCCGTGAAACAACGCTGTGAGTGATGTCGAACTCCCTGGCCACATCTGTTATTTTTCGCCCTTCTTCGATCTTTCCAATAATTCGGCCACGCATAAAATCATCTATGTGATGTCGGGAAGACATGCCAAAAATTTTAAGTTCGTCTATTAAATCTTTCCTGTAAAACTTTGACTTGAAACAACAACTGTCCACACGCGTCAAAACCTTTAAAGCTCTTATGAACGCTATCACGTGATGAACAGACGTGGAAAAAAATTTGCATACTCATACTTCTTCTTACTAATATCCCGCACTTATTCTAATTTTCCACATTTTGCTTCCTTTCATTTTGTGGTTGCTATGGATGATAGTGTTATCCGTCCTTAGCAATTGTCCATCAGTGTATATTTAATTGTGTGGCAAAAAAAAAAAAAAAAAAAACATGCTCAGCTGCAAAGTTTTAAATTTTTTTGAAAACATTAAAATAAAACAATAAAAAAAAGCAAAATAAGTAACTTTTGCAAAAGAAATGCTAAAAAGGGGCAAAATTTTATTGCAGTGCAGTGATGACGCTTCAACACAACAAAAAGCAACAATACGATCCACAAACTTAACTGTAAAATTAATTATATGCAATGTACACTTAAAATGAACAGTCAAATTGTTTTTTAAGGTCTTCATTAACATACAAAAAAAGACGTTTATCTTTTGACATTAACTACTTTTTCGATACAAAAACGAGTCTTCGCAATCTGATCAAAATGTCAGCTGAGAACACAACTTCTGCTATAAAACTATTCGCCTTCCCTGCTAAAATATTCATCATAGAACCCGTGCTGCTACATATCTTGGAAGAGAGGATTTAAAAGAATATTCCTGCTATGTATTGTCAGTATTTGTGTTGCTCATGCCACCTGTCTGGCATAGTCAGATCGAGGCCCACGAAATTCATCGTGGCAATGGGCTAGATGTACGCCTGTCGTTTGGTCTTAGCCTTGGGCACCATACAGGCGACATTACGATCTAGCTAGGTGAAATTCTCAAAGGGATGTTAGAACATTACGATAGATGGCGCCACTATCTATCTCCACCTCCACAATTTAGGAATGGAACTGAAGTGGAGGGAAATTTCCTCTAGTTCCCCCTGCACTCGTGATTCAGCCCAGAAGAATTCCGGACCCACTGATTTAACGAGCACATACTCCGTGTGTACTCGGAGGATATATGGCGATACGGGCATCGAACCCATGCCTTCCAGTCCAAATTCCGGTGACCACGGTAAGACCCACGGCCCTAGAGAGTATTCTTAAAAATGGTTTTTTTATGCAATTTTAAAGTGAGTGGTACTTATAAGTACCGTCGGTAGATAAAGGGTTAAAGTAATTTGCAATTCATTTACAATAATAAATTGATTAAAATCAGGATATATGTATTTTTTTTTCTGATGCAGAAGATTAGAGAAGAGATTATTTCTTTTCCTAATATTAATTTATACTTAAGATTAATTTTTAGAATTTTTTTTCACATTAGTTCAGATGACTTAATCGTCCTATCTGAAGACAATGATGCCATTTTCTCCAAACTTCCAAACAATTAATCAACTGAATGCTGCTAATCTTAGGGGGGATATGCGACAGGAAATAAGATTTAATTGATTTGAAATTAAATAAAGATTTACGGACATGTTAGAATTAGAAGGGATCGCAAGAAAACATTTTCTTCCCTATTGATATCTAAATAGATTAAAATGTTCACTTGAATAGACAATATTTATATATATATATAGCACTGAAGTACGCCACACAAACACACTTCTGTGATTCCTTTTCGGTTCGTTTCTATAGTTACAGTGATATTTCTGGTGAAAATATTTATCTGTCTATATAACTTTAAAGAAAACCAAAATATGTTTTAATTGATATGTTTTATAAAAAGAAAGATAATATTTTGGTAATGTATTACTTAAAAGAAACATTAGAAACCTATATTTACATATATTTTCTTAAAGCATAATGTTTATTTTTTTATTTACAAAATAACTTCTTTTATACAAGTGTAAGAAACATATACTTAAAAGAACAGTGCTAAGTGTTTATTCTAAATCTGTTTTTCTTGTGTCATTGCTTGGGTTGTTGTAAATTACTGAAATTATTATGAAGAAATTGATTTAAAGCAAAATTCTTTGATACTCTGGAAGCATAATTGAGTTTAGTGTGAGCCTTTTATAATGATGGGATAAGTTTCAAATGAGCAATATTAATATTTGTATTGAAAATACCTAAAATAGTAATCATCTCTATTGCACGACTATACATATTATTTAGAAGCTTTTCGTCATATATTATAAATTACCTGGTGGTCGTCGTATCTAGATTAAATAAAGATAATCAGGGAGCAAAAATTTTTTTTAAAGATTTGCTTTTGCATATTAAAATGCATTTACACTATTAATGTCATATCTAAGCTTGATTGATTGATTGAATATTAACATCGCACTGTTCAGCTACACGAGGGCTTTTGGCGACGGACCACGTAATTTTGAACCATGGTCAAGTGATGTGGACGACATCTGAGCTGGCACCCCCGCTCCTAACTACCACACCAAAGGGAGGACGTTTCAGCTCTCGACATATTTAATGTGCATCGCTGCCCTACACGGCGGGTCTTTAGTGGTACTGGGATTGAACTCGTGACATGGCAAGCCACGATCCGATACCTATACCGCTCGGCTACCGCGGCCACATCTCTAAGCTTAAATATAACTGAAAAGGTAAAATTAAAAAAAAATTAGGACAACATATAAAAATATATCAAACCGTCTTAACTCGTGAAAAGTTAATTACGAAGTGTTGAATTGACTTTTTACAGCAGAAAATTTGAACAGATTAATTTTTGGAAATGATCGAAATTCATTATATTAATTCGTAAGTGTAGTTACCATCTAGCCTGCGAGTCACACTCAAATAACTGTAATCGCGTGTTTTTGTGTTTGAAGTTCAAGCACTTCACTGTTTCATTTTGCTTTTTGCAGAAACTTTCTTTTAAAAAGTACGTTTTTTTCGACAATAATAATGCACAAAGAAAATTAAATATACTTGCATTAAAAATTCAAGTATAATAATAATTTTTTTTTAAAATTTTAAAAAAAAAATTTGAAGTCTCAATACTTGAACATCATTACCCAATCAAAAAAATATTAAAATGTAGCTAAAAATTTACAAGAACAGCAAACTCAAGTCTACTATCAGTTTTACATCCAACGCAGAACACTTGATTCATCATGTGACCGCCTTGAGTTTAACCCAATGAGTTTGAAAATGCTTGAACTTGATTACGGTGATTTTTATGCATTTAATGATGAGTATCCAACAAAGTTATAAAACTTTTTTCAAAAGGGAGAGAATGGTACCCGTTTCTTTCATGTACACGAATTTGCATGGAAATGTTAATAGCGAAAGTATTCGTAATGAGTGACGGCTAAATTTCAACAAATACAAGTGACCGTGGCAGTCGAGTGGTCAAAGTATCGAATTGTGGCTAACTTTGTTACGAGTTCGAGCCCAGTACCACTAAAGACCCACCGTGTAGGGGAGCGATGCACGTTAAATCTGTTGAGAGCTCAAACTTTGTCCCGTGGTGTGATGTGGTAGCTAGCAGAGGGGTGCCAGCTCAGTTGTCGTCCACGTCACTTGATCATGGTTCAAAATTACGTGGTTCGTCTCCAAAAGCCCTCATGTAGCTGAACACAGCGTGACGTTATTATTCACTCACTCACTCAATAAATACAAAACAAAAAAAGATAAGTAAGATATCAAAAGTAATATTACTATTAAAAATATATTATGAAAATAATATACTTTTGTATCACAACTGATCGTTGTTAAACGTATAATCCGATCGTCTTAGTACTTATAAGCTTCTTAGAAGAATACGATCCAGAAAATAAAACTTAAATGTCTTGAAAATGAAAAAATGAGCACTGTAAAAAAAGTTGTTTACAAAAAGTACTGAGAGATAGATGAATAACAGAAAAGAAATAATTTATCTTATCCATAGAATTTTTAAAAGCTTTCAATGTGACTGCTTTTGTAATTTCGATATTCTCTGTAATCGATGATAATATGTCAAAAGGATATTTTATTCAGCAAAATTGTTATTTGAGTCAAGAGTAGACTTGACTGAAGTTGTAAATATTTTAGTAGGAAAAAAAAAGTTAGAAATTTTTTAAATTACTGAAAATTTATAATTTCTTGGTCAAGTTCTTGATTAAATTTTCAAGATAAAAACGTTGTGGTAAGTTTACGTAATTCCTTTTACACCTATCAAGCTTTCAAATATACTTCCTTCAAAATACATCCGTTTTAGTTAAATTTCAATTTTACGCAAATAAACATAAATATATACCGCAACAGTGAACAAATATTTTCGCTTACCTTTCATTTTTTTTTAATACTGTAAGTGAAGTATTTTGCGTTGGATTACTTTATTTTGTCGTTTTTTTAACTAATGCCACCTGCCTGATGAAGTCAGATCGAGCCCCTCGAAATTCATCGCAGCTAAGGGCTAGAATTATTACACCTGTCGTTAGCCTTAGCTTTGAGCACTTTAAAGTGCTAAATGCTAATACATTAATTGATTGATCCAAATCTACTTTAAAAAAAAAAAAAAATTAATTTTTTATAATAAGGGGGCAAAACGCGTTTTCATTTTGAAAAACCGCCGGTGCATAAATTTCTATTTAACTCTTTATCTACAGCATTATGATTTACTGCAGTTTTTTTACATGCAATATATATGTTTCTTTATTCACTGCATTGAAAATTAAGAGATATACATAAACAAAATACTCAACTTTGGGAAATTCGATCCGTTAGAGCTAATTAATTAAAGATATTCAACTGTAAAATTAATTATATACACAATTCACTTAAATAGTCAAATCGTTTACTACGGTCTTCATTTACATATACAAGAAAAATAAGACACTTATATTTTGACACTTTCTATTTTTTCAGAACAAAAATGACAATCTTCTCAATGCGCTGAAAACGCAATTTCTGCTATAAAACCATTCGCCTTCCCCGTTGAAATACTGATCAGGGAACCCGCGTGCTACCATATACCTTGGAAAAGTGGATTTAAAGGAATATTCCTGCTAAGTATAGTCACAGTGATCGTAAAAATGGTTATTTGATACATAATTTTCAAGTGAGTGGTACTTATAAATACCGTCGCTAGATAAAGGGTTAAAAATTTATTTAAAAGGAAGGATTTATCCTATAAACCAAATGAAAAAACTATATAACTGTAATAGTTATTAATATTTAAGTACTTTTATTGCAATTGTTAATCGAATAGATTTACTTTTCAGTGTTGAAGTTTCTTATTTCTTATTTTTCCATTACTTACAAGTTTTAGAAACTATAAAACACTTTAACATGCTGTAAAGTCGTGAGTAGCTATCCATCAATAAATAAGGTTACAGCTTCACATAGAAATAAAAAAATATTGTTTATTTGATAAACAATTCTTAATGGAGTAATATTGCCAAGCCGGTGTAGTCAGTTCATATTCCCATTCTCAACGCCACCGGCGTTCATCGTCTTTTCACTCCAATCCCGGACTCAGCCCTTTTCTTTCTCCGTCTCTCCTGTCTTCTCCTCTCGTCTCTTCTCCCTTCTCCTTCCGTCCGTTCTCTCTCCCGGACTCCTTTTTCTTGTCCTTTTTTTCCGAACTTTTTTCTCTGAAAAAGAACCCTTTTAAACACCAGGGGTGTGTTCACAACACGTCCCTCGTTCCTTCTCATTGGCAGGTCACAAAAGTCTCTCTTGACCTCCCTCGTCCTATTTGCGCATAACACGCCAAAACACACCCGAGCCGTCTGGCCCAAGGCGCCATAGTTCCTTGTCGAACATCTGGACACACTTGTCCATCACACACACACGCCACCTGTTCCTAGTCTCCCCTTCACACAACACTAGAAAAGACGACATGATTATTTTAAGATAGGCTTCGCCTATTGTCAATGGGGCGCCGGCTCTACTTTACTATTATGGCGACCCGTCTGTCTCTTCCCTCCCTGAGTTCAGACAATAAACAATGGCCCCATGGTCACGTGCACTGGTCATTCCACAGCTGGTTGATCGTAAAAATTCAGGGACAATCGATGGGTGTCGTACTTGTCCTTGAACAGCTGGTGAAACCATAAAACCTATTGTGAATCGAAAGATGGGAATTCACAACCATCGACGATGTCACAACTCCTTCCCCCTGAAAAAGGTCAATTTCACTGGACTGCTCTGGTCTCAGTTTGGTTCAGTTTGTAACATTTCACACCAAAGGGTTGTCTTATCAATGAGACCGATCAGGACAGCAATCCAAGAAACACATACAATCACAAGTAAAATAAACAAATAAATCCAAAATTCTATAAAACTTACACTTTACAAAAAAAACTTAAATTCCGAAACTTGGACCATTTTTTTCATTTCATACAGTTACCTCACACTTCAAAATTTAGGGTTTTACAGAAATTAACTCAAATTATAACATTTCTATAATTCTAACACATCAATCGCTCATTCAATTGTGTTAAACATCTGTGAGTGTACACAGTCCTAAGAATTACTCATTCCCATCTACTTATTCCAACGGTGTTTCCAAGGATATTAAATAAACAAAATAAACATTTATAAATTCCAAGCTTTGCAAAAAAATAATAAAAATCAAATTTTTAAATCAAGAAGTTTAAACTAAGACTTTTTAAATTTAATTAAATTATGGCTGTCATCAAGCATTATCACAACCATCATAACAGGTTATTCACAATTCATGGTATTGTCTTCCATTACGTTCGTTATTGAGGAAACACTTTAATTGGGAATATAATTAACAAACCTCAGTAGCTCATGCAATGAATTTCACTATATCTACATTATATCTACACGGAACAAACTTGCCCATGTCTCTAATTTACCTTTAGTCGGTCCGACTTCCGACCCAACCCTACTTAACCATTTTAACACAGTCTATTTTCTTTACACAGTTTTTCCAAATTTGTATCAGAATGTCTATATCGACCATTCGCGATACATCAATCTGCTCTAACAACCTCAAAATCAGAGTCATTAAATTACATCCATAATAAGCACAAAGAAACTTAAACCTCGATTTTTTAATAATGTACGTGCCAACTGTCATAACGCATGTGGTGTGCTTCGGATAATTCATCAATAGAGAACGACGGAAATACCTCTTCCATAAATCCAATACAGTCACCCACGATGCAGCGTTGATCTTTTCTACCAAACTTTCCTTTTTAAAAAGATAAATCTCGGCTCGCGTCACCTGGTTCAAATTCCTATACTTCATACATTTGATACGCGGGTACGGGTATCGGTTCACTCTTCCTAACCAAACAACGGGCAGAGTACGATTTGACTGCCCCGCTATCTTAGCCATTGTATGATTTCGTAAACTTTCCTGATCCACTGTTAACTGCTTTTCACAACCCATTAACGTCCCAAGGGTATATTTTTCCTCGCAGCTATTCTCACAAATCAATCCTTCAGGGTTCGCCACTCCCTTATCTCTTTTCAATTCAAAAGAGCCCCTCCAATATTATCCGGATTTATTACCCACTGTGCACCCTTCGCCACAGCTTTCACCCTTCCTTCACATAACCGAGCCTTCATTTTCACTTCACAATTACTATTTCTATACTCGTTGAATTCTTTCCCTCTTACTTCAGACGGGTGGAAAACGTTCGTACATCTCACTGGGGGGTCACAATTCTTCTTTTCAAAATCACAAGACGTAGCGTTCTCCACGCTTTTATTAACTACCGGGTTAATTAAAGGCCTACACTTATTAACCAGTTCACTAACTTCTGTGGTACGTTTTCCTGACAAAATACAAACATTTGCGAGATCGTTAATCCCATTCCCTGCCTTCAATTTATTTTCATTTATCTTATTACTGAGTTGAACTCTCATTCTTTGTAACTCAAATTCCGTAATTAATTTACGTTCTTCACGTTCTTCCCGTTTTTCCTCCAAAATACCCTCCAAAAAACATTTAACTGACTCTTCGTCATAGTATTTACTTTGACAGATTCTCTTCTTAAATTCTATTGTGGGTAAAGTAATATCAATTTCTACCCTTAATTCCTTCGCAACCTCTAACAATACGTCTTTTCTTTCTCTTAACAAAAACGCCATGATGCACTAATGCACACAAACCCAAAACTAAACTTAATCGTTACAAAAATTTCACAAAGACTCAAGGTAACCTAACAATACACTAGACCTAGACTTAACTATATTTTACCCATATGCGCACATCTAAACAACACAATAAGCTACACATCAGTGTTCTCCAATTCAACAAGTATAACTACCGTATACTAAAAATTTCACAAATCTATAACCACAACAATACCCTTCTCAATACTGTGCCAACAAAACAAGTATAACTACTGTATACTAAATTTTACAAATCTAAAACCACAACAATACTCTACACAATACTGTGCCAACAAAACAAGTATAACTACTGTATACTAAATTTCACAAATCTAGAACCACAACAATAATATTGCACATTTATACACTTCATACAAAACTTAAAATCCTTCTAGTCTCTTATTGTTTACCAACTTTACCTAGTCTTTATATTCCTTATTTAAAACATTTTACATACAAAATCAATACTCAGTTGCTGCCCCGAAAATAATCTCAATGAAAAGACTCACCTTCAAATTTATAGAAGACACACGGGAACACTCAGGAATTCTGGCACTTGCAAAATACAGGCGGGCACACTTCATCACTAGCAGGAACGGGAGACACTTGCATCCAGCACTTCTCACAGCTGGGAACTCCAGGAATTCGCAGTCATCCAACTCATCTCATCACAAACGCACCCGGCTGGCATTTTTTTCTCTTCACTTAAAACAAAGGATTCGGGCATCTATTTACTTAAATGCCGGATCAACACCGCTGCCACCAATTTCATATATATGTATTAGCTGTAACGTCGTGAGTAGCTATCCATCAATAAATAAGGTTACAGCTTCACATAGAAATAAAAAAATATTGTTTATTTGATAAACAATTCTTAATGGAGTAATATTGCCAAGCCGGTGTAGTCAGTTCATATTCCCATTCTCAACGCCACCGGCGTTCATCGTCTTTTCACTCCAATCCCGGACTCAGCCCTTTTCTTTCTCCGTCTCTCCTGTCTTCTCCTCTCGTCTCTTCTCCCTTCTCCTTCCGTCCGTTCTCTCTCCCGGACTCCTTTTTCTTGTCCTTTTTTTCCGAACTTTTTTCTCTGAAAAAGAACCCTTTTAAACACCAGGGGTGTGTTCACAACACGTCCCTCGTTCCTTCTCATTGGCAGGTCACAAAAGTCTCTCTTGACCTCCCTCGTCCTATTTGCGCATAACACGCCAAAACACACCCGAGCCGTCTGGCCCAAGGCGCCATAGTTCCTTGTCGAACATCTGGACACACTTGTCCATCACACACACACGCCACCTGTTCCTAGTCTCCCCTTCACACAACACTAGAAAAGACGACATGATTATTTTAAGATAGGCTTCGCCTATTGTCAATGGGGCGCCGGCTCTACTTTACTATTATGGCGACCCGTCTGTCTCTCTTCCCTCCTGAGTTCAGACAATAAACAATGGCCCCATGGCCACGTGCACTGGTCATTCCACAGCTGGTTGATCGTAAAAATTCAGGGACAATCGATGGGTGTCGTACTTGTCCTTGAACAGCTGGTGAAACCATAAAACCTATTGTGAATCGAAAGATGGGAATTCATAACCATCGACGATGTCACAATGCCCATCCACTAGAAATATTATATCATTTCGGATTTTCTTTAAATATTTCATCACAATTATTGTTTTTATGCAAACTGTTCTGAAAGTAATCACTACATGATAAACATCCTTTTTTGTGCATACATTACATTTTCGTCCATTACTATTTTGTATTCTACAAAACCGTCTATTAGTCTGAACATTGATTTATTGCACATGCAAGCATGCGTTCTCAGTGCTTCCTTTGCGGGATGAGTAATCTCTTTGCCACTTTCTTCCCTCAGCCGGACCTTCCATAGGCGTGGTAGCTAGGAAAGGGAATTGCCAGCTCAGGTGTCGTCCACGTCACTTGACCATGGTTCAAAATTACGTGGTCCATCGCCGAAAGCCCTCGTGTAGCTGAACAGTGCGACGTTCATATTCACTCACTCACCCCCAGCTGGACCAGGAAATATGTGATCTGAAGCCTTTAGAGAAGGAAGGGAAAAGCTAAAAATGATTGAGTGAGTAAATATAAGCTGCAAAACAGTGAAAAATTTCCACGCCTTGGCGATTTTTTTAGTAGCCTTCCAATACAATCGCTTAGGGTAGGACAATTAAGACTTTGAAGCCCTGGAGCCAGAGAAATCTTAAAATTTTTTGTGGCCATGGGCAACTATGCAAAAGTAAGCCTCACCTGAGATATATAAGGTAGACAGTATATAGCTTGCATTGTCAAATACTTGTTCAAAGAGTCATTTGAAACAAATAAATGCGTACGGGACTCACAATTTCAAAACCTAGGCACAAACAGGCTCGACCGATGGCCGCATTTGATTATTGATTGTTTATAGCAGGGGTGGGCAGACTTTTCCGAGGTACGGGCTACTTCTAATTTTTTGAAGGAGTTGTGGTCCACTCAGTGACGTAGGCGTACTGAGCAGTGGCGCACACAAGGGAGAGGGGGGGTCTCCAGGTTTGGACCCTCCCCAAAGCTCTTGATTTTTTTCAATTGATTATAATTCTACGTACATAGTACGTAAAATTTAATTATTTCTTAATAATTAATTTTATTAATGAATGCTAACTATTTATTCAATAATTAATTCTTTAATGTTTTTTTTGCTCCCGAAAATCGACAAAATCAATAGAATAGGTTGGACAGCGTATTGGAACATTATACGAGAGAATAGTGGACGTTCAAGCCTGGTCCTCCGCTCCCCCCTTTTAAAAATTCCTATTGGCGCCACTGGTAGTGAGATAACAGAAAGTCTACAATCCAATCTGACATTCATTTTAAGAGCCTCTATTTTGCAAGTTTCTCTATTTAGTGAACTTTTTCCTGGAACTAAGAAAAGTTTACGATTTACTTCGTAAAATAACCACCAAAGTGCGAAGTATATTTTCGATTTAACGAACTTTTTCTCTTGTAACAAACTTCTCTCCTTTTTTCTCCGAATTTTTAAAATATATCTAGACCTTCGTAAGATAAAATGATTATTATGTCTTAGTGAAAGTAGTCACCCCAAAATGTCTTTGCGGTCTACCGGTCGATCGCGATCGACTTATTGCCCATTTTGTGTTTATGGTATTAGGCCTAGACATGGATAGCTGTCATCACATAATAATACAATCTTACTACTTTAGTCAATTGAGAGATGCAGTTCGATTGCTCTGTTTTTTTTCCGAGAATACGCACGGGAATAATATGTGACTACATAAGTTATCCGGATCATGATCTTAAAAGACTGAATCGAGAAGGTAACGAGCTCCCTGCCAAAGCGGTACCCGGGCCCAGTTGGCCCATGCATTAAGACGCCCCTGACTACAGCAATTAAGTATTACTAGTATTAGTAACTTTCTAAGTGTAGAATGAACTCGTTTGTTTTTACAGGGCTTATTTTAATTCAGTTCTTTATTTCCAAAGAAGCCTTTAAAAAATAAGAGTATTAGATTTTCCCCCCTCTTAAGTGCATTGGTTTTAGCGGAGTAACAAATATTCACTGCTTACAACAGATGGCAAAAAAAGAAATTCAAAAAGTAAAAGTAAAAACCGGGACGAATTACTATTATATAATTCGTAACACTTCCAAAACTTTACTTTTAGACATTAAGTAGTGTATCTAAAGATTAATGAGTAATAGTAAATTTTTGTTTGCTACTTTATTTCCTTGGTCAGCAATTATTAAGAAATTTCATTTGAAAAAGAAATAGATTGAATATATCAGTAGAAAAGATTTGTTTGCAAGGTAAGATTGAACTACACCTCGTATAATTAAAATATAAGTTATTGTAAATTATTTTTGAAAATTATAAATTGGAGCAGTGAGGGAGGGATTATTAACCTTGTACCATTCAGCTACACGTGGGGTTTCGGCGATGGACCTCGTAATTTTGAAGGTATCCGATTACGTTCGGAACCAAGATTTTAAAAAGGCGCATAAATGGATAATTTTCCTGATATTTAGTGTCACTTAGATTAAAATACATGTATAAAATTGTTTTAAGGACATTTTAACAAAAAAAAGTCATTTAAATACAATATTTCGGCTAAAAGTGAACTGAGGATAAACTATTTTCAAAATGTTCTCATTTTATAAAAAAATACTTCTAAAATAATATTTTGCCTGTCTATAGCGCAGACCTCTCTACAGAGGCTCAACTAGAATTTTTGAAAAATTCACGTTATTTTCAGAGTTACCACCAATTGAAATAATTATTTCCGTTTTTTTCTTAAAATTGCTCCCCTCTGTTGTCATAAAATAGGAATAAACCCACTTCTAAGTTTTATATTTCAAAAATTTTAGTTGAGCCTCTGTACAGAGATTTGAGCTATATACAGGCAAAATATTATTATAACAGAAGCATTTTTCGCAAAAGGAGAATATTTTGAAAATTGGTCATTCTATGTTCATTTTTTGTCAAAATATTGTACTTAAACAATTTTTTAGTGTAATGCTATTCTTAAAACAATTTTATATAAATTTCTAATCTAAGTGACACTAAATATCATGAAGATTATCCATTTATGCGCTTTTGCAAAATCACGGTTCTGAACGTTGTCGGATACCTTAAAAGCGTAAGGACATTGCACACGTACGTTTAGGATTCTTTGTAAAAAAAGGAGCTGCGCGTTTTTCGGTGAATATACCTAAAAATTAAAAATAGCACCTTGAAAGTATGTGTGCAAATTATATAGCGATGTGAATCATATACCGGATCTTACCGTAATTATATTTAATCTTTACTTAGATTATATGAACTTGATTTTAATTTTTATTCAGAATACTGTTTGCATTTAATAAAATCTTATCTTGACAGAAATAATGCAAACTATTCTGATTTACATTTGTAAATTGATAATAATGCTTAAAAGTAATATTTATGAAAATTTAACATTATATATTATTATATTTATGAAAATTTTAACATTAATATTACATTTATGATATATTTAAATTAAATATTTTTATTAAAATGCCTTGTTAAAAAAGTAACCTCCACACGTAAATTTTTAGAAATATTATTTTAAATTACCTGCAAAGAAATAATGATATAGTGTCTAATTAAGCAAATAAACATATTAATTACAAAAGAATATGTAAATAATGTTTAGAATCTGATTACCCTGCTAGCATTCTGTTAGTTTCAAAATTGATATACAGGTGGCGCCATAGTTGGTATAGTTATCGTTTAAGCTGCTTTGAAAGCAGTACAAGGAAGAAAAAATACGTAAGTTGTGAATTTTTGTCTGATCAGGATTGTGTATCATTTTGCTACTATATGTTGTATTTCTATAATATTCATTCCAGTTTGTGTAATTGATTAGTAGCTTACTGTTTGATCACACGAGTTGATTTTAGGCCTAACTGTATTTCAATGATGATTTTCTAGCACTATTAACAGTGGTAATATGTCCAGGTATTCATTTTTATTATGAATTTATTTATTATTTTTGTTGTTTATTTATGAAGTGAGTTTTGAGTAAAATATATGTAATTTCCTTTCGGAATCCCTTAAGTAATGTATTCCCAGAATTAACCTTTCAAATGTGTTATCACTTGGTTAATAATGTTGTGTGCCTTTAATAGGTTTCAAAGATTAATGTATACATTTCATTTAACTCTTTAACTAGTGATTAAAACTTCCGCGATTCTCTTCCAATGCGTCTGTTTTCACCTAGGTACTGTAATGACTTCAAATAGATCTGGTTAAACTATTTATTACACAGTATGAAAATCATCAAAAAAAAGTTTCATTACAATTTAATTGCAAAATAGGTCCGCAGATAAAGAATCTCTTTCACTGTAATGATTTATATCGCTCGAATAAAAATAAAGTGATCCTTTAGAGAAAAGTCCTATAAATATGATGTACCAAAGGGTCCACAGTTAGCTTTCGGTAATTCCACATCGAGATTTGGATGAGCTGGATGGCTCTATCCTACCGTGTCGTTGCTGATTCGAATCTCCTCGGACCGAACTCCACCTTAATTCGCGAACTCTCAGGTAACGCTGACTCTGAAGTCTATCGCTAACGAGAGGTTTCTTGGGTTCTCTCTAGTAACAGTCTGTTCTTAGTACTGAAGCTGGGGTCATTGGGAAACTGGGTTTTTAATAAACCCTCCGTCCCATATCAAAATGTATCAGAGTCCTTAACGTTGTAGCGGTGGATAAGAAGTCCTTGGATATTGGTCAAGTCCACGGAGTTTAATTTGGGAATATTGGCTGACGAAATCGTCTTTTCGATCACTGGAGTCAGATCGTCATCGATGATCTATTGCGGATCCAGTCCTGTCACTAGCGACTGGTAGGAGCCGCGTAACTTGCCTGTCTTCCTGTCAGGGATGATGCATTGTTCTGCTAACAGAGAGGAAGCACTGCCATTTGATCTTGAAGCGGAGTGAGAAACTTCTCGATTGGAAGGGCAGGGGTTGGGTTATTTGAGAAGGGAAGGTGGAGAGGATTGAGTATTGAAGTGAAAAAATAAAGAATAGTAAGTATTAATTTTGGAGTAGTGAATTCATTCACCGAGTGGCGAATGAATGGGTAAATAAATTAATCTTCTTCATCGTCTTGATAATCATCGAATAGTGAAAGGATTGCCTTCCTTATATTCTATTTACTTTTATTAGCATTTGATTTATTTTTATTGGTAGTAGTGGGTGGGGAAGTGGGGTCTGTGATATTTAAGTAACTAATTTGTTGAACTAATTGGGATAGAGCCTGTATCGTTTGTTGGAGAGTTTGAGTAATGAGGTTGAAACATTCGTTTTTATTACTATTACTAGGTAGATGAGTGGAAATCGGGGTGATGATTTCTTGTGTAGTTCGGTTGTGGGGTAGCAGTTTATGGGTTGATGTGTGTTGCCATCTGTTGGGAGGTATTTGAGTTTAAAGTTGTTTGTGCTATCTATGCGAATGTAGTGTTTGGCTTGACTAAACTATTAACTATGTTTGTGTAGTTTGTTTTGATGGTAGCGCCTTTGCGGGGCTTGGAGTATAGGGGGCATTTAGAGTAATTGGCCATATGACCATATGTTTGACAGTTAATACAAAAGTGTGTATCTACCTTCTGATCTGGCAATCCCTGGTTTGGTATTCATTGCCGCACTTCAGGCATCTGGGTGTGTTAGATGACAGTGATCTGCCGTGTGATTAAACTAGTTGCATTGAAAGCATTGGGTCGCCCCTCTGCTTTCAAAGCCATCGACAGTTATTGAAAGGTAACTTAAAGTTTTTAAATCAAAAATTTTTGCGTTTTCTAAATTTCTGCGTAGTGGTATTGTGTGAAAATTGGGAGGAGTTGTTTGGATATATTTGCTACTATTTGTGTCACTCGATTGACGGTGAAACCCAGATCAATCAGGTCGGTGTGAATGTCCGTTGTTTTGGTGTCTCGCGGTAGTCCCTTGATGACGACTTTTATAGGTCGTTCGTTCTTTAGTGTGATTGTGTAAAATGGAAAGTGTAGAGGGAGTGTAGTGTAGAGGGGAGAGACAGGGAGAGGGAGAGAGGGGGAGGGAGAGAGAGGGAGAGGAGAGAGAGAGAACGTAGATTCAACTGGACAAAAAATAACTTTATCGGGGTCACCAACACATATAATTTGGTTTCTTTTTAGTATGTAAGCTTTTTGAAAATTCATTCCACTATTCGTTTTTTCAGTTCAATTGAAAATCACGCCGGTAGTTCACCCTACAGTGAATACGAAAGTGAACTCGCCCTTATCATGAGACTTCTCCAAATGTGGTCACGTTCGCGCAGGGAAAAGCGAAACAGGATGGCTTCATTGGTAAGTGTATTGAGTTGTTCTTATACATATATAAGTATACGTAGGGTTAAGGCACAGTTCTCTCTCTCTTTCTAGGGGTATTTTAATGATGACATTGGTTTTTACTAACGTCTAATCGTTGACGATTGATACAGCTCTATTCACTACTATACACGTTTACGTAGAGAAATATGAAAATTATGAATGATATTTAGATCAAACATTTCTAGCTCTTAACGACAGTTCTCAGTTCTTGAAGTCCAAGTGCAGTTCTTACACAACCATTGATATTGCAGACTATAATCTTCACATAGTTCACGATGGTATGTGGGGTTTAAGTGATGAGTGACCTGCGCGTCACTTTCGAACAACGTATAGCTGGTCTCTCTGCCAGTTCCCGGTTGCTCCGTTTGTCTCAGCAGAAGTAGATCACCGACCTGCTCGTCGAGTTCCTGCTCTGTAATTGAATTCTCTCCTCTCGTTAATTCGCTGGGGGATGCGTCGCCAGCGCCCTCTAAAGAATGGTCTCCATGGAAAACCCCACATATATATGTAATAACTCTCCACTTAAGTATTCTTTCCACAAGAAACATATTGACTATCTTTCAGACAAATTCTGGAGTAGAATAGCGTTAGCTATCTCCCTAATTGGGAGAAGCTCTCCTCTTTCCCAAGAAAATAAAGTGATACTTTACAAGCAAATTCTGCGCCCAACGATAACTTACGAGTCCCCCGTATGGGGGCAGCGGCCCCGACCCATACAAAATGCATTCAAGTCATTCAAAATAAAATTCTTCGAATCATTACTAACGCACCTTGGTACGTTAGAAATAGTGTCATACATCACGACTTACACATGGAGCCGATTCATAATTACATCACTAGAACTTCTAGAAATGTTTTTACTTCTATCCAAAATCATGACAATCCAGTAATTAAAGCACAAACACTATTCACGTATCCTCATTCTAAACTAAACTTTGCTTATAAAACTACTAAATGGAATCTACCCTTGAAACCGCCGTAATCACAACATAAACACTTAATTGCCACACTTTACAATATTCAAACGCATTTGCCTCTCATCAGAACTGGGATCAGTGTTAAAGCTGGCTCCAGCTTCGTTCCACCTGCTGTGGCGTCTGTAAGTTTTTCCTTGCAGACTCTTTTCTTTTCATTCTTGCTGTAAAAAAAATAGCAGCATTCTCCTTCCCACTGCGTTTTTGGTGCTCCTCGAACGCGTTTTGGGGCTGTTAAGCCCTTTCTTCCTGCGCTCTTCCCTTCTCGCCCTCGTGACGTTACTCCAGTTTCGTCCTCGTTCATCCGCTTGCTTCTTCCAGCCTCCCCCTGCGGGGGAGTGAATTCAGATATCGGTCTTTCTTATTCATCCTTTCTCCGCGATTCTGGGTATAAGCGATTTATTTCGCTGGCACCCGCTTCATCTAATTTTCGTTAAATATTCTTTCCAGAGATTTTCTTTGAGTTAGGCTTGATTTCTCAATTTCATGATGATGAATTCTTTTAGTTTACCTTCTTAACGCGGAATACTATTTTCTCACCTCAACTCCATTGTACCAACAATTGCTTCTTTAGCACATTTTAATGTAAGATGATGTAATATTTGATTATTAACAAAATCAGTGAATGATGCAATATTGTATAGTCCACTCATTATGGCAAATCTCTGACTTAATAAAAAGTTTCGTTAGAGAAAATATAAAAGCTGGAATGCATAAGTACGCTTTTGTTTGTCCAATGACCGCGTGTGTTTGAGTGTGTTTTTTTGCTTTGTGTTCGTAAACAAAGTTTATCGTCACATAGTATGTAATTGCATTAAAACTATAAAAACTAGTTAATTTTGAAGGTATTTAACAATTTATATATCTAACTCTCCAAATGAATTATGATCTTTTACTTACAGCCTTTGCATTCTTCAGAGATGACTAAATCTAAACAAAGGGTATTGGATCCTTCCATTTTAGCAAAGATAGGCTTGAATATGAATTTTCAATGTTAAATGGAAAGGAAATCGTTGCTGAAGACAACGGAATTCTTACACAAGATAGAGAACTAGAGGAAAACTTGGAAGCGTCTGTACTATCAAAATCGCGAATAGCAGCGAGGCAGAGATATTCAAAAGTAAGCCCATTTCTAAAGTATTTTGTTATTTCAATTAGACATAGACCTTTCTCTGAAAAACAACAAACGATACAACGCGAGAAAATACAAAAAATTTACTGCATTAAGTAGAAAGTATAAGTTTATTATATATATATATATATATATATATATATATATATATATATATATATAAATCCTAAAACAAATTAAAAAAATAGCCGAATTGTGATGAAAATTTTCATTTAAAAATATTATTTTTTAAAATTTTCTGCTTGTATACCAAGATAAGATGGATCGAGGAATGATGCGGGATAACTGTGTGAAAATTACTTTTTGTTCTAAGTGTTTTATACATTCTCTAAGGTGTTCATTTTAATTTTTTGTATTAAATCCTATTTTAGAAGCATGTTAGTCGTACTTTCCTGTTTGGAGTATGCCATTCGATGCAATTGATATTAGCACATAATAAATAAAAGGGCATTTCATATAAAAAAATATTTTATAATTTTCATTTACTTAAATATTTATAATCTTTTACTTATGAATATAACTTTTGCTTGGGAATTTATATTTAGTTTCTGTGATGTAACTTCTACTTATATTCATACTACAAGACAATACATTTAATACTGTACTATTGTAAGATCATTGAAAAAAATCCAACTATAGCGTGCAATTTTTTAAGGAAAAAAATAATTTGTGAAATCTTAAAAGTAATCAAAATTATCACCGTTTCACATGCTATTTTTTTGTTATACAAATGCATTTAGAATTTTATGACAATAAGGTTTTGGAAGGATAGATATCTAAAAAAAGTAATAAATTGAATGTAAAAGAAGAAAGAAAAATTATTTGTGTATTATATAGTCCAGGGTAGTCCAACACGCGGCTCACCGACTCTTTTAAAAACATTTTTAAACATATGGTTTTTAAAGTTTTTTCATTTTGAAATTTATTTGAGGAGAAATTCATATTTAGTTATATAAATCTACAATATATTTGCCTGTTACCTGTTCTTGTTTTAAAATAAATCCTTTTTGATAATAGAAATGTCCTTTAGCTTAAAATAGATTTACATTTTATGAAACAGTTACATTTGAGTTTACTATAATAAATTACTTTTTTAATAAATTCCGAATTGCATGCATATCCTTTATTCTATGGATGGTACATGATTCTCTGTGTGTGCGACTTTCATTTCTCCTCCTCTTCTTTTTAGAGTACCCAAAGAGCACAAGAGACAGTCAGAGATGTTTTCAGTTAAAAAATATTCATTACGGTTAAGATAAAGGGCAATGTATATACTTAATCGTTTGCGAATGATAGCACAGTTAAATTTCAACAATGAGTAACGAAAGATCAATTCTCAAAAGGAACACCGTAATTTTCAAGAAAATGGCAACGCTGTAATATTTTAAACATTATTTGATCATTGAATTATTATATTATATAAACATTACTATATTATATATGTCTGTATACATGAAAATAATGAAAACAATAATAATAACTCATTCTGTTTTAAATTTTCACCCTAATGAATGTTTTTTTTTGTTTCCAAATCTGATATAAGGGTACATATTTTTATGTGCGGCCCGCGAGATTATGTTTGTCCGAAGTGTCAAGCCCGCAAGGTCATTTGGGTTGGAGACACCCCTGATATAATCGATGTATAACGTCATATCAAAAGACTTTTCCAAATTCCGAGATATACAACCAATTGTAGAAACAGTTCCCGCTCACGTTCGAAAACAGAAAAAAAGACGAGAACGTTTGGCAACATCTTTTGAAATGGCAATGTCTTTTCTTTTCACAAAATTGGTCGACGGTATAATACAGGAGTATTCACCCCCCCCGCCGGGCTATATACATATGACAAGTATTTCAAGCAGGCCGCAGCATGAGGATAAAGCGAAAAAAAAACACTCAAAGTCCAAAGAAACAACGAACAAAGCAAAATTGATGAAGATATTAAAACTTATTTTGAACTTTTTCAGATTAATACTATATTAATTTTTCCATTAAACACACACGCACAAAAATAGGGGCTTTTATGTACTTTTTCGATTTTTTTTCATCCGTGACCAGGCTTCTTTGTTTCCATTCTACTATATAAAAAGCAAACTGATTACTAGATTGAGATAACTTTCCTCTAAATTTTTATAGTATTGTTTTTAAAGAAATGAATTTCTTGTCTTAGTTCCATGGGCCATGACCAGGATACTCGGAACAGGTCTTTCGTTCATATGTAGTTCGGCAGGTTCAGTAATATTGGTATAATATTTGAGTAGAAAAATAAATAAATAAATAATAATAATAGAAATGTAGGGAAAGTGTAAAATAATTGAAACACGCTTAGTCTTTACAGAAAATATCAAAAAAGACAATAAATAATCGAATTCGAATAATTGGTTTTTGGTGATATATAAATATTTATTAATCCTATTTTATGTATAAAATCAATTTTTGTATGTTTGAAACATGTCGTATAATCTTTAAGTAAATACAAGAAAAATGTTCTCAAGCAAGATTAATATATTTATGTCTTAGAACTATAAAAAGGAATTTTTAATACTTTTGTTTTAAATTTCAAAACTATAGAAATATATGTAATGAAATTCAAAGAAAGGATAGTTTTAATGAAATGTTTTGATAAATGATAGGTTTGCGTTTGTGTGCAATTTTTCAGATGTACTTCACATGTTGAAAATGAAAATAATAAGGTCTGGAATATATATATTTGTTCTAGTTTAAAATCATTAAGTTAGAAAAAGTAAAGGATTACAGTCATTTTAAATCATCATTTAAAACAACAGTGAGTAATTAATAATAGTAAAAACTAGATAAAAATAACTCCACCAGATAACTTTAGAATCTCTTTTTTTAATTCGGGAATTGTACAATAATCACGAGTTTCGAATACGCAGAAGAAAACGATTAATGTGATATAAGGCCACCAAATAAATTTGAATTTCACATTGTTGACTTGAATTGCCCACTAATTTTTGCACACAGAATTAGAAAGTCTAATTATTGCTATTTTAAATGCATTAGATTTTCAATGATATTATCACAACTTAATGAATTTGGAATGTAAATTGATGTTTCTATAAGTTTTTTTACCTATAGTTGCCATAAGCTCTGATAGAAATTTTGAGATCACCTGGTAAGACTTAAACGCAGCAGACTATTCCAAGATTTTGTCCAAGGAAACTGTTTAATCTTTCTATTTTTCAAAAAATATTTTGCACTTTTTGGGAAACCTCATAGTAATTATATGAAGATATATATACAGTTCGTGAATCATCTAAACATTATTTCATGGAAAAAGCTGAATTCAAAATCGTATCTATATCGTATCTGTAGTACAAGTAAATCATTACTCTGAAACATCTATGTCAGGGGTGTTCAACCCGCGGCCAATCTTGAATAATTTTGTGTGGCCCTTGAGATTCTTTACAACTCTACAAAATTCTACTATTTTGTACTATATTTTTGTTTAAAGATTTTTTTTTTTGTAAAAAATAAATCCCGTAACTGTTATTATTTTATCACGTTGCTTCTGCTACTGCGAATCTCTTTTTTGTTCTAAATTGAAATTTATCAAACATAAGTCGTGCTCATACTTAACGCACGAAAATCTGCAACATCAATAACGATACGCAAATACACATGCCATGAGATCGACTTGCGAAAACTAAGTGAAAGAGTTGAGAAACTAATTAAATAAATCTCAGTAATTAAAACATTTTTTGATCATTACATTATTATTGTATTATATATGTTTGTATACATGAAAAACAATGAAAGCAATACTAATACGAGGGCTGCGGCAGAAGTCATGCAACTATTTTTTTTCTTGAAAATACTAGTTTGGTTGGAAAATGTGACATATAAAGACAGAAGGACAAGGTGTTAACTACATGTGTGGACAGTGAATAGCACTGGAATATCGTAATACACTAATTTATTATGGTAGTATACAGGACAATATGGTTTTCACTGTGCAAAAGAATGGCAACACAGTACACATAAAATTGACATGATAAACCTGGGCCTAAAGATCCTCAATGTAGTCCGCTGCTACTATCACCACACGCTGCGAATGATGTGGGAGGTGCTGAATACCACCAGCCTCGGCATTTGCCACACCATGAGTGGATCTTGTCCCCTGTTGGTGAGCAGCATTAGCAATGTCCCTTCGTGTTGCAAACTGCCTACCACGTATTGGTTCTTTAATCTTGGGAATGAGATTAAAGTCACAGGGTCAGATCATATTCACTGTGACATTCCATCGCATTTCTTCCTCGGAGAACGGCTATTTTGATGTAAGCGGGCTGCTCAAAACGGGTTATTTCCATCTCGCACGACACACATCACCTGACTGATTTCACAGACCTCGTTGTGCTACTACCAGCTATCACAGAGCCATCTGTTGTTCTGCATACACACTATGGCTGAAGAACTTCCACACGACACATATACGTTTGTGATCCGTTCACATATCTACAAGAAAAAAAAAATAGTTGCCATGACTTATGCCCCAACCCTCGTGGATCAGTCTGTTTTAAATTTTCACTCCAACAAATGTTTGGAATGGCTCCAAAACTAATATGAGGATATATATTTTTATATGTGGCCCACAGGATTGTAAAGTTCTTCCGAAGTGGCCCGCGATTTCATTTGGGTTGGCCCCCTTTGATCTACATAGCATATATTGGTAATTTAAGAAATAGAGATATGAAACAAACCAACACACCGATTTATAAAACTACTTTCAGATTACGATTGTGTTGTATTTTTAAATGTACCAGGTGGAGGTGGGTACAATCCTTTATAAAAAATGTTAATTAAAAAAAAAAAATATTTAGCCCATTTATAAATTACAGAACAAGGAAGGTAATTTTGAAATTATCGAGTGAGGTGGATGCAATACAACATGAATACATTTATTAATTCAATCCGTTTATTAATGAGGTTTAATTCTATCATTGAAAGTCTTAAGTTGAATTAGAATCACTATATTTTATATTTCAGATGAATTGCAAGCCTCGCTGTGAGAGAAAAACATCAAAACCAAGACAGAGCGCATCTGTGGACGAACTGATAGGAAGAATCCCTCGCGATCTAGTAATTGAAGATAAAATGAAATAAAACAATAATTTAATTGAAATGTAGAGTAAATTTTGAATCAAGTTCTAACAAAGTAAAATATTAAATGATATTCTTATTTCAGATGGTTTAAATAGTTTTTTTTATAATTTCATCATTCACTCTATATATGTTTGATATTTATTTTTTTAATAGGTAGGCTGTAATCAAGATTTCTTGGATCATTGTTATTATTACTAACAATTTTTCTTCTGAAACCTTTTCATCCGGACTTCTCAATACACACTATAAATCGTTACAAATTCGTAAGATACTTGCTAATGGTTTAAAACATCGTTTCTTAGACTATCGATAGCCATGAAACTCCTGTATGAATCAGCTTGACATCGCGGACTCTCAAAATTTTGAACACCCATCCCTGAGTCTTAACATGTGGTTGAGAGATTTAATGAACTTAAATCAAAACTACCTCTGCTATTAATATGCAGCCTTTTTTACACAAGCTTTTATTTAACTTGCAATGTAAAATGTTCGGGTGGAATCTTGCAACGCAATTTTGAAGCTGATGCTTTCAACCAACTGAGCTGAAATGTTGTATACACGTTTAGCTTGGATGACAATGAATGTTTCGATTATTTATATTCCAATATCGCAATTACTTAAAAAGATATTAATTAAAAACCTTTTACCCCGGTTAGCGTTTTATTCTGACGATCATCTGATTCTTTCTATCAACCTGAGACACAAAATAATTACATATTCGGAAAGATCATTTATTTCGCCACGATACGTATAGTTCTTTTTAAAAAATAATATTTTCTTTTTTTTACGATTTTTTCAAAAATGTGGCAAAAGCGATGCGTTTTCATGAAAATTTCTAAATCATTCCGCATGAATTTTCTTTGTTTTTCAGCGTTAATGAATCGATATTCGGCACTAAGAAAGTTCTATCGTTTCTCTTGAGAATCAGTCATTTAAAAAAATGCCCAAAACTTTTTTTTACGATTTATCAAAAAATACTCAAATTTTTAATAAAACATTTTAAAACTTCGTTATTTTTAAAGATAATCAAACGAAGCTTTTTTTTTTTTCATTTATAGAAGAGTATTATCCAGATTCTGCACAAGGATTGAAAAAATTGGCTTACAATTACGGAGTTTAAAATTTTTCTTGCGTTTTTCGTTTTTAATTTAGTATTATAGTAAAAAATGAATTTTAATATTTTGATTAACTTTGGTTTGTCTAATGTTGTTTTGATCTTACAGTGTTTACTCATACCCACATTAACGTTTTGTTGCGGCCCGAGTGAAATATTTATATGTACGTGACCTGGAGGGAGAAGAGATTAAGTACCCCTGAACTAGCCTACTCAATATTAACAGGCAAACGACCTTACAACAATGATGCATTGAATGAGACGAACAGAGAAATTTGTCCTGTGATAACTAAAAAGTAAAAAATAAATTAAAAGTAAAAAAACTTTTAAACAGGTTGTGAAGGTCCCTTGGGACCTCATTTTGAGAACGAGAATAATTTTGAGTCATAAAAGAACTAGTAGCCATTTTTATAAATAACTTTCTTTATTTGGTTATCTTTCCTAAATAGAATCAAAGACTTATTAACAATTACTTCTAATATTATGAGGTTTTAAAGGTAATATCCTTTAAATTAACTTAATTAATTAATGATCCAATTAATTAATTTATTAAATAACGATCACGCAGAAATTACCACGATAAGAGATCCCAGAATTATTTTTAATAATGTTCTTATTGAACATTTAACTTTAATCTCACTCTTAAAACTTTAATGAGACTTTAAATACAATTCTATATTTACCACTCGGATTCTCAATTCTTCATGAAATTAAATTATCTCCAACAAATAAAACTTCAATTCAAATTCACTATAACTTTATGTTTCAATATCTATCTCCTACTGCTCTAACTTTACTATTTCGTTTGACTTAAATACTGAATCTAATTTGCATAACAAGGAATCCTGTCCGCATTTTGGAGTTGATTGGAAATAGGTAGGGAATTAAATTTCCCTAAAAAGGTCGGCTCAGAAGGTTTGTGATAAAGTTCCGTATAGATTCGTCACAAGGTTTTTATTTAAATGCTCTGAAAAGAATAAAATGAACTTTTCTTTAAAACTTTCCTTAAACTTTTCTTTCATCTCTAACCATGTTCTTGTTTCCATTCTACTGTAAAAGAAAAGGTAAATTGATTACTTGATTGAGAGAACTTCCCTCTAAATTTTTATAGTATTGTTTTTAAGGTATTCGACTAGTTTTGGGAGATAAATTTTTCAAAAATTGATTTTCTGAATAAATTTGTTGTTTTAAAGAACATAAATTGGCTTAAAATATCATAACTATTAAATAACTAACATGTGTGTATCGCCCTTTTTTTTGAAAAAAATTTTTTTAGGAAAATTTAGCAAAATTTTTTAAGTTAAGATAAATAAAAATAAATTGCACATAATGCAATTTTAACGTCATTGATATACTTCTTGATCCCTCTGAACTGTCGGAAACCGCAGGATAAAAAATAGTTTAAGAAATAAATATTTTATTAGCATTTAAATTTGATGGTCATGATTTTTCGTCAAAACTACTGCATGTTCTAAGCTAAAAATGGCTGTAAAATGTAATTAAATGTAGCCGTCTTAAATCCTGCGGTTTGTTACACTCTGAAGGGTTCATAGCATATATGGTATAAATTTCATTGCATTTTGTTGGATTATTTAGAAGATATCCCGTTTTTCGTGCACAAATTATCATAAAAAGTTCATTCTTCAAAAAACGAAGTAAAAAAAATATTTTTTTATTAGTTAAAGTAAATGCTATAAAAAGAACTTAAGAAGCTCTCTAGTTTTATGTAGTAGTCCTTCTTCCTCAATAATTAATTTCTTTTTTCCCTAATGACCCAAACTACACCAGACATCAAACACCTAAAAAGCACCTTTTCAACGTGGTATATCTTAAGGAATTGACGATGACAGGGACAGACAGGATTGACCAGAGGGCCTCATGTGATCTGCAGGTTCTGTACCACTAGAATAATATGGCAATATAAATAAATAAATAATAGAAATATAATAAAAGTGTAAAATAATGGAAAAACACTTGGTCCCTTTACAGAAAATATCTAAATAAAACATAAAAATAGTCAGATTTGAATATAATTGATTTTTTTTAAAGATATATAAATACTTACTCTAATCCCGTTTTATGTATAAAATCAATTTTTGTATGCTTGATCATTTTGAGTCGTTTCCTCTTTAAGTAAATACAAGAACAATTTTCTGATGCAAGTAAAATTCAAACATGTCAATACTTGGGGCCGTGTGTAGCCTAGTGGTTAGAGTAGCGGTACTCAACGTTTTTTTCAGCCGGGCCACATGCATAAGAGAACTATTTCACGTGGGCCGCATACATATGTCAAGTATTTCTCGCGGGTCGCAACATGAATATTAACGGGAAAAGAGGGGGTGGGGGACAGACGCTATAAGATTAAAGACATTAAAAATGCAGAAATTGATCAAAATATTAAGTTTTGGATTTCATTTTAAAACTATATTTAACTCCATCAAACTCAACTCTCAGAAAAGGGAGCATTTTTTTTACCCTGTTATGAGGTAATTTCAATTTCCTTTCGTCAAGGATCCCCCACTCCCCCAATATTTTGTTGCTGAAAAAAAGGAGGAACTGAAATATTTGTGCTTAGTGGTATAGTGACGAGCAAAAATTATATATTTTAAATATAGCATTTTCATAACAAGTTGATCTATGTTTATTTTTCTACGAAGCAGTCAAGATCTACATCGTCTTGAAATAACAAATATTCTTTTGATATCTTTCGCTTGTAAGGCATAAGGGTCAATTAAAAATTAGTTTCACCCATAAAATTGTTGGTATTTTACTGTTATTTGTTAACACTAACCATTACAATTACAAAAGAAAAAAAGTTATACCGCAATTCTTACCAGTACCACATCGTTAGCAAAATCAATATATAGAATTGCTTGATTGATAGAATTTCTCACTAAATTTTTAATACAGTGTTATTTAATAATTGAATTTATTAGTGAAAGGGGCATGGCCGAGCCACTCAGAAAGGTCCGGTGGCCACATGTGGCCCGCGAGCCGTAGGTTGAGTACCGCTGTGTTAGAGCATCGGACTCCAGACTGGAGTGCCTGGGTTCAATGGCCGAGGTCTCCAAATACCCTCCGATTACACATAAAGTACGTGCTCCAAAGTCTAGAGAGAGGTCGCAGCAGGTGCCACGGGTGCAGGGACTGGAGAATATTTGCCTCCTTTCCAGTTCCATGACTAAATTGTAGAGCAGGGGTGTCCAACCAAAATTACCTTGTGGGCCACTTCGGAAAAACATTATAATCTCGCGAGCCGCACATAAAAATATGTACATTTATATCAGATTTGGAAACAAAACATTTCTTGAAGTGAAAATTTAAAACAAAATCAATTATTATTATTTTTTTCATCATTTTTCATGTTTTCAGACATAGATAATATAATAATTTTTATATAATATAATGATAAAATGATCAAATAATGTTTAAAATGTTACAGTTGCCCTTTTCTTGAAAATTACGGTGTTCCTTTTGAATTGATCTTTCGTTATTCATTTACTCGAAAGTGTTTAAGCTACAGAAAATAGAGTTCGGCTTAAAATCAAGAGCAAATCATTCTTTGGATGGAGAAAATTTTCAAAGGGAAAAAGATGTAACCATCCATTTTGGCCACTTGCTCGATGACTCTTTTTCCGTTCCCTAGTTTATCTACAGCAGGGGTGTCCAACCCAAACGACGCGGCTGGCCACTTCGAAAAAACATCATCTGTACATTTATATCAGATTTGGAAACAAAAAAATATTTATTGGAGTTAAAATTTAAAACAAAATGTGAATTATTATTATTGTTTTCATTATTTTCCCATGCATACAGACATAGATAATATAATAATGCTTTTGTAATATAATAATGCAATGATCAAATAATGTTTAAAATATTACAGTGTGTGTTGCCATTTTCTTGAAAATTACGGATTTCCTTTTGAATTGACCTATTGAAATTTGATTGTGCTGTCATTCTCAAACAATTAAGTATACATTGTATTTTATCATAACCGTTCTGAATATTTTTTTTTTTTAAACTTTAAGAAACATCTCTGACTGCCTCTTGCTTTTTGGGCACTCAAACAGAAAAGGAGGAGAAACTAAAATCGCACACACAGAGAATCGTGTAATGCAATTTGGAATTTATTAAAAAAAAAAGTAATTTATTATAGTAAAATCACACAAACGTAACCGTTTGATAAAATATAAATCTATTTTAATCTAAAGCACATTTCTATTAAAAAGGATTTATTTTAAAACAAGAACAGTTAACAGACAAATACATTGTAGATTTATATATATATATATATATAAATTTCACCTTAAATAAATTTCAAAGTGAACAAACTTTAAAAACCTGATATTTAAAAAAAATTTAAAAAGCGTCATTGGGCCGCAACTTACGTACTGGTGGGCCACATACGGACAACGGGCCGCGTGTTTGACACCCCTGTTGCAAAGGTTTGAAAAAGGTGGGGTCGCCATCTATCATGTAGAAGTCCAACCTGTCTCAGGCTCTGAGAACTTTCACTCCTTCCCTTCGGGAAGAACACGACAACAACATGTCAATACTTAGAACTGAAACTTTTCTTTTGAATTTCAAAACTATTCAAATACTATGTAATGAAATTGTAGAAAGGAGAATTTTAATTCAGTTTTTTGTTAATGGTAGGTTTGAGTTCGCGCGCGTGTGTAATTTTTTAAATGTGATTCCCATGTTAAAAATTAAAACAATATTATAAATTTAATGAAATTGTGCTTGTTTTGGCTACAATTTTAAAACCATTAAGTTGGAGTGAGTGAGTGAATATTAACGTAGCACTGTGTTCAGCTTCCCAGCCATTCAGTTGGATACTGAAGATTACAGTCATTTTAACTGATCATTTAAAAGAACAATGAGTAAAATTAATACTGGTAAAAACTAGATATAAGTAATTCCATTACATAAATTTATATTGAGTCGTATTTTTTACTCGACAATTTCAGAATAAGCTCAAGTGTCGAATACGTAAACTAAATAAATAAATAAAATCTGTGATATTATGGTACAAAACAAATTTGAATTTCACATTGTTGCCTTGAATTCACACTAACTTTTACGCTCAGATTTAGAAGGTCTAATTATAATTATATTAAATGCATAAGACTTTTAATGATATTAGTACAACTTAATGAATTTGGAATGAAAAATGATGTTTTAATAAGCACTTTTACCTAGTTGGGCCGTAAGCTCTGATAGAAAAATTTGAGATCACCCGTTAAGACTCAAACTTAGCAGACAATTTCAAATTTCGCCCTAGGAAACAACATATCATGGAAAAATGAATTCACACTCTGTACAACAAAATTTCAAAATTAACAAGTAGGCTTCAAGAAATTTTGATAAAGAGCCCACTCAAGACTAGCTACGCCAGAGTGGCGTACCTATACCTTTGTGGTACATATAAATCAGTACTCTGATATATCGACATCATAGCATATCTGTGTGTGTAACCTAAGAAAGAGAGATATGAAACAAAACAACGCACCAATTTATAAAACCATTTTAAAATTACGATTGGGCTGTAATTTAAAATGGACAAGGTGGAGGTGGGTAAAGTTGTGTAAAAAAATGTTAAGTGGGCAAAAGATTTAACAGATTTAAAAATTACAGAACTGGGAAGGTACTTTTGAAATTATCGAGATAAGTAGATGCAATGTTACACAAAAGATTTATTACTTTAGTTTGATTATTAATCAGGCTACATTTTATTTTAGTTAATATTTCGTTATTAAGCCAGCGTTTCTCGAACTGTGGGGTGCACCCCCCTTGTGGGGGCGTTAAAACTTTGCGAGGGGATGCGAGCATATTGAAAAATCAAAAACAAACGATTATTTTTAAAAAATTATTGATTTACTGAAGGTAAACAAACAAAATACATTCTGACATAAAAAAATGAAACACATTTACACTAAGTATTACACACATAAATATATCAGAGCAACACAATGTATTTTATAATTAATTTATCTATACCAAGTTAAGAACAAGTTAAATAATTACCAGATACCTATAGATTTGTCATATATAAAACTATGTACAAAAATTAACACTTATCTTGATAATTCGTACGGTTTATAATAAATCCCTTAACTGTGTGTGTGTCGATTAAAAGTTACGGGGAGAAAAGCACAATAAAAAAGAGCCTCTGATATGAATAAACTCTACGCAAACACTGTTAAAGTCCTTTTATTGCACACCAAAACTTTCGGAATAATTTTATAAATAACAGTGCACAAAAAGATCGTACTTCGAAAAGACGTATATATACGTCCGATGCAATTAACGCATTGGCTGAGAGAGACGTTTATATTCGCCGGTGGCGTTTAAGAGGTTAAAGTCGTATTGTAGTTTTAATGTCAGAATACAGTATTATTGAATTCAATACGTTGTTATTGTATAAGGGATGTGTGATGAAAATGATGACTGAATATTGGGTCGCGAATATTGAAAGTTTGAGAAGCACAGTATTTAGTAAAATTTTCATTGAAACTCTTAAGTTGAATACTATAGATTGAAAAACTATTTTTTATACTTCAGATGAATCGCAAGTCTCGCAGGAAGAAAAAAAAAATTAGAAATAAGACATAGCGTATCTTTGGATGAACTTATAGAAAGAATGCCTCTTGATTTATTAATTGAAGATAAAATGAAATAAAAAATACTTTAAATATAACGGAGAGTAAATTTTGAATGAAATTATTAAAAAATAATATATATATATATATATATATATATATATATATATATATATATATATATATATATATATATATATATATATATATATCATGACATTCCTATTTCAGGTAGTTTAAATATATTTTTATAATTATGTGTGTGTGTGTGATTCACTTTAAAGGTATTTGACATTTTCTCAATTGGTAGGCTGATCCTGATTGCTTAGATCTTTGTTATTCATACTTACAATTTTACTTCTGAAAATTGTTCATCTAGAAATCTCAATACGCACAATGAATCATTAGAAATCCAAAAGATTTTTGCTAATGAACCAGAACAGTGTGTGTGTGGTTCTTAACCTTTAAAACTTCCAAGTTTTTTAAAAATTTCTATGAAAAATTACATCAGCTAGTTCGCAAGTAATAATAAAAGGGAAAAATATATACATAAAAATTAAGTTATTTTAAATTGAATTTCAGTCATTTTTTTGTTTGTTGCAGAAGTGCAACATTGCGCAGTAGTGCTGTAAATTACAAAACTTTTTTTTATATGAAGATTTTATTATTCCTCATAAAATGTTTAAATTTCTTCCCTAGTAATTTATTTCCTCAATAAACAAGAGGAAGCATAAAATATTATGGGTTCTTTTTAAAGCAAAAACACCGTTCTAGAGGCATCAGAGATTTTTATAATTGTTGTGAATTCTGGAAAAAATGTACTTCCATCTAGTGACAAAATTAGCATGTATTTCGCTGCAGTAATCTTTTTTCTCAGATAAGTGATTTGTAGGTAATTAAAAAAATATTGAGCCTGTTAAATTAAAATAAATCATATGTTGCATAAATGCAACAGTGCGAAGTTAAGGGTTAAGCTTTCGATCTCCGTGGTTCCCTTTTATGAATTAGCTTAAAAACGTGGCCACCTCAAGATTTTGAACACCCTTCTCTGACTCTTAAGATGGGGTTGAGCGATTTAAGATATCCCACTACTTGGATAACTTTTCTTTTCTTTTATAAAAATGGAGATATGTGGAGTTTTTTTTTTTTGTAGTTTTTAGATTTATTTAGTAAACTTTAAGAAAAAAAGACTAAAAACAAGAAGAAAAAAATAAATTATTGCTACTAGGAGGTAAAATGAGTATAAATTGACAAAAAATCACCCTCGAAAGTGTACCGCTCTGTACAAATAGTATGTAATGATCTTACTCCTGGGGTCACTTCCTCATCTTCTTGTCTACCTAAAGCTGTAGGAGGAAACGATGAATGACCAAGACTATATATGATAAATCTAATTTATTATTATCAAAGGTAATATTCCAGAACAAGTAATCTATAAAGGGAACCTTTGGAGTAATGTAAAAAAGCAACAACCTTATGCGAATAAGCGCACGAAATCCGAATAGATTAACTTTAATCATCCTATCTTAATACCTGTAGATTCACTAATTTATTCTAATAGCTAAAATCCGTCCTTTAGTCACAATGCATAATTCTATTTCTTACCATAGTAACACTGCTTTCAGCGGCTTCCCTCCTTCTGATCTACGGTTATTTAACTTTAACTTTATGTAGACTAACTAATTTGCATCTCATGGTCTCTTTTTGAGGTGGATGGCAGAGAAATAACCACGATTGCTGGCCCAAAGATTCTCCAAGAGGATTAGTAGTTGAAAGTCACGTAAAGCCCCGTCACAAGTAAATGAACAGATTCTCAATTTTTTAATTTTGATCTAGTACTTTGACATTTGTTTTTGAAATAACCTTCAGGATAAGAGATATTTTAATCTTTATAGAAACCAGAGCACTTTATCTTAGTGATTATATGAAATTGCTTTAAAAAACGGTTATTCTATTCCCATTAGGAACTGTAAACTTTGTAATAAAGCAGTGATTGATAAATCTGAAGGTTAAAACATTTCTACCTTTATACAAAACATACACAAAGAAATTTAGCAAATTATTTAAAAATCCTTTTGAGTAATCGCTGTGACTCGTTTGAGCTTTTTGAAAAAAAAAACCCATTTCGAGTTGACGCATTTTAAATAAAATTTGCTTATTTTTAATAACGCCATGAAATTATTTTTACTCTGAATGTATTCATGAGTCTGAGTGTTAAGTAAGGATACTCTTTTCATAAGAAATAATTATTTACCAATAATTTCCAGTAAAAATATAAATAAAAATATGTGAAAACGTTACATGTATACTTCAGTACGTTTCTGTCGCAATATATTAGTTTTTAAAATTATTTTCAATCAATTAAATGTAGAACTTGATTTTTTATTTCATTCTCGTTTTAATGCATTTAATGAAAAGGTGTTAGGAAATTAAGATTATATTATGATTTTAAAATTTAAAAAAATTAAGAACTTAAAAGGGAATTCTTTAATTAGTATAAAAGATCATCGCATATTTCCGTGTATAAGCTAAGAATAATTGGAACTTCTTAAAAAAAAAAAATTAGGGGGGCGAGTAATATATGGATAGGAAAACGATTTTTTTAGCTACGCGCTTGTGGTTTAAATCTTTGAAATTTTGAGTATTTTGAATGGAACTTTTATTCTAAAAGAAAAAAAAATGTTTCATAAATCTTTCAAAGTCAATATCAGAATCAGGGTATCCAAAGAATTCGTAAAATTCAAATTCACTCATTGAGATTGTCTGAATGCAAAAAATCATCTTGTAGTGAACTTTTCTTCTGTGGAATCAACCCCGGTGGGTTTCAATGATCAAATGCCACTCACAAATATCTCTTTCCACTCATTTCTGAAGAAAAAAAAAGGGCACATGAAGTATGACTTGAGCAGTTAGTGACAACTTAACAAATGATTAGAAAAGATGTTTACTTCATATTGGGTTAACAGAAATAAAACTATTGCGGGGTTGGCACTTGGCGTTTTAATTTACACTAATTTGATTGGAACATTTTCCACCTATTTTACCCACTTAACACCTTTTTAGGAGTCATAGTAACGTGTTTGAATTTTTTTTTCGTATTTCGGATTACGAAGTTTAATAACTTTTTGAAGAAATACGCATTTTTTTTGTTTTATACACATATCAGCTGATATTCGGAATATACATTACATATTTTTTTATGCAAAGGGTGTTTTTTTAGAGGTATAGAACTTTAAATTGCAATAAAACTACGATGTATTATTCGATTGACATGATTTTTTTTATTCGAAAGATAATCTTGTGGCATTACATTTTAAACGATCATCAAGCAAGGCGTAGATTCGTCGAATGGGCCCAAAACGAGATTGCCGTTGTTCCCCGATTTTCATAAGCGAATTTTGTTTAGCGATGAAGCGCACTTCTGGTTGAATGGCTACGTCAACAAACAAAACTGCCACATTTGGAGTGAAGCTAATCCACAAGTGTATGTCGAAACACCGTTACATCCAGAAAAACTGACTGTTTGTTGCACTTTATGGGCTGGTGGAATCCTTCTTCAAAAACGATGAAAGCCACAACGTCACAGTCAATGGTGATCGGTATAGAGCCATGATTACTAACTTTTTCATTCCTGAATTGAACAATCCTGATGTCCAGGAGCTGTGGTTCCAACAAGACGGCGCAACATGTCACGCAGCACGTGCCACAATCGATTTATTGAAAGACACGTTTGGTGACCGCCTAATTTCACGTTTTGGACCTGTGAATTGGCCTCCAAGATCTTGTGATTTAACACCGCTTAGATTATTTTTTGTGGGGCTATGTAAAGTCATTGGTCTATGCGGATAAGCCACAAGCGCTTGACCATTTGGAAGACAACATTCGCCGTGTTATTGCCGATACACGGCCACAAATGTTGGAAAAATTCATCGAAAATTGGACGTCCAGATTGGACTACATCCGAGCCAGCCGTGGCAGTCATATGCCAGAAATCATATTTAAAATGTAATGCCACAAGATTATCTTTCGAATAAAAAAAATCTATGTCAATCGAATAATACATCGTTGTTTTATTACAATTTAAAGTTCTATACCTCTAAAAAAACCACCCTTTATCTTATCGTAATTTGTAAGTAATTAAAATAACTTTTAACATTTTTTTAACACAGCAGAAGTCATTATGGATGACCCTTCAGCTTGTTGATCTATTTTAGTTTAATCGATTGTGAATATCT